>WNWK01003630.1:0-160842 GCA_009830355.1 Cherax destructor
CCCCAAACCCCAAGGGGGGGCAATTTCCCGCTCCCGGGATTATGAAAAAATGCAAAATTTCAAACTCTAACCACCAAAAATTGATGGAAGAAAGAGTGGAAATTTTCCCCTATACCACCAGGTTGATGGAAAGTGGGGTGTACAATTTGTAAACTTTAAACCAGGCCTTGAAAAGGGGAAATTACAATGAACCAAACTCTATACCAAACCGGGTTTAGGAAAAGGGGTTACAATTTACTAAAAAAACCCAGGGTGAGGAAATGAAATTTACAATTTGCCCTTTTACCTAACCAGGGTTTGGAAAATGATGAAAAAATTTTAAAAAATCAAAACCAAACCAGGGTTGAAGGAAGGGGGGGAAATATTAAAAAAAATTTTACCAGATTGATAGGAAAAAAATTAAACAATTTTTAACCCCCCAAAAACCAATAAAAAAGGGGGAAAAGGGGTTGAAAAATTTAAACCCCTTAAACCCAAAGGGGGAAAATGAAAGGGAAATTTCCCTTTAAAAACCTACCCAGGGTTTTTAGAAGAAATGTGACAAATTTTTTTCCAACCTAAACCCCTGGAAGGGGGTGAAAAATTTTCCCTCATACCAAACCATTAAAAATAAAGGGGGGAATGTTGCAAACTTTATACCCAAAAAGGGTTTATGGGGGAGTAGTGTGACAATTTGGGGAACCCCATAAGCCCGGGTTTTGGGAATGGAGGGAAAAAATTCTGCTCTATACCGGCAAATTATGAGAAAAGTAAAAATTTTAACTTATCCAAACCAAATTGAAAGGGGAAAAAAAATAAAAATTTACCAAACTCTATACCAAACCCCGGGGGGGGGAAAATGAGTTGACAATTTACACTCTATACCCAAAACCCCTTATGGGGTGATTACAATATCAAGCCCTTTTATAAAAGGGATTGGGGGAAAAATTAAATTTAAAAAACCAACCAGGGAGGGAAGGGGAAATAAAATTTTTCTTTACCAAACCCGTATTAAAAAAAGGGGGTTTAAAAAAGGGAAAATAAAATTATAAAAAAGGGGGTTTGGGCAAAGTAATACAATTTTTAAAATTTTTTACCCCAAAAAAGGGGGAGGTTGAAATTTACCACCTTTTACCCAAACCCCAAGGGAATGAAAATTTGCAAATCTTAAAACCGGTTAAAAAGGGGGGGAAAAATTTTTAAACTTATTCCGGGTATAAAAGGGGTGGAAATATAGCGTATCCTCCATTAAGGGGTGAGGAAATGTGCTACTTAACTCGGGGGGAGGGGGGAAAAGGGGAAAAGTTGAGCCTTTCCTACCGGAAAGTTGGGGGGGGGAAAAATTTTCCAAAAAAACCCAGGCCCGGTTGTGGAAAGGGGGGGTGTGCAATTTATGTCTATACCTAGGCCAGGTTTGGGGGGGAGTTGAAATTTTTTCCCCTTTTACCCCAAAATTATGAAGGAAATGAGTGTACAATTTGCCCAAAATTATACCAAACCCGGGAAAAGGAAGTGAGTGTGACAATTTGCCTCGATACCACCAGGTTAAGGAGGGGGGTGCAAATTTGCAAACTCTATATACCGGTTAAAGGGGGAAATAAAATGAAAAATTTAGCCTTTATACCTAAACCTTTAGAATAGTTGACAATTTAACTCTATACCCCCGGGAAAGGAAAAAGGAATGGACAATTTGTAAACCCCAAAACCAGGGGGGATGAGGGGAAAATAGGGAAATTTTTTAAACTCTTAAGGGTGGGGAAATGGTGTGACAAAAAAAAAAAAAAAAAAAAAAAAAAAAAAAAAAAAAAAAAAAAAAAAAAAAAAAAAAAAAAAAAAAAAAAAAAAAAAAAAAAAAAAAAAAAAAAAAAAAAAAAAAAAAAAAAAAAAAAAAAAAAAAAAAAAAAAAAAAAAAAAAAAAAAAAAAAAAAAAAAAAAAAAAAAAAAAAAAAAAAAAAAAAAAAAAAAAAAAAAAAAAAAAAAAAAAAAAAAAAAAAAAAAAAAAAAAAAAAAAAAAAAAAAAAAAAAAAAAAAAAAAAAAAAAAAAAAAAAAAAAAAAAAAAAAAAAAAAAAAAAAAAAAAAAAAAAAAAAAAAAAAAAAAAAAAAAAAAAAAAAAAAAAAAAAAAAAAAAAAAAAAAAAAAAAAAAAAAAAAAAAAAAAAAAAAAAAAAAAAAAAAAAAAAAAAAAAAAAAAAAAAAAAAAAAAAAAAAAAAAAAAAAAAAAAAAAAAAAAAAAAAAAAAAAAAAAAAAAAAAAAAAAAAAAAAAAAAAAAAAAAAAAAAAAAAAAAAAAAAAAAAAAAAAAAAAAAAAAAAAAAAAAAAAAAAAAAAAAAAAAATACTTTTGACTCAAAATACCTAGGCAGGTTGATGGAGGTGGTGTGACAATGTTGTAGACTCGTATACCTAAACCCAGGTTTATGGAGAGTGGTGACTGACAATTTAGCCGGCGTATACCTAGGCCAGGTTGATGAGAGTGAGGTGACAATTTGCTAGGCTCTATATAAGCCCCCGGTTGAGGGAGAATTTTTTTGGAAAGTGGGAAAAATGTTTTTTTCCCAAAATATACCTACCCTTATGGGAAATGAGTAAACAATTTCCCCCCGCTCATACCTAGGTTATAAGGTAAATGTACAATTTGCCCCTTATACCAAACCCGGGTTGATGGAGGGGTAGTGTGCAATTTACCCAAAACCCATCCAAACCAGGTTTTTGGAAGTGAGTGGACAAATTTTCTGAAACCCTAACCTAGGCCCGGTTGATGAGAAATGAGTTGACAATTTGTAAAACTTTTTATACAAACCCAATTATGAAAGTGGTGGCAATTTGCAAACCTTTTAAAACCGCCCCGGTTTTGGAAGTGAGTGGCAATTTCTAAATCGTATCCCCGGTTGTGGACGAAATGGGGTTTACAATGTTTCCACTCGTATCCACCAGGTTGAGGATGGGTGTGACAATTTACAGGGTCTATACCCAGGCCCGGTTGTGGAAAAGTGGTGTGACAATTTGCAGGCTTTTATACCCAGCCAGTTATGGGGGAAAAGGGGATGTGACAATTTGAGCTCGTATACCTAGGCCTTGATGGGGAAATGAGGGGACAATTTGGGGCCCCTTACTAGGCCCCGGTTTTATGGAGGAAAGGTTGGACAATTTCAGGGTCTATACCCAGGGCCGGTTTAAAGGGAGGTGGACAATATTGGGGCTTGTATACCAAGCCCCGGGATGGGGGAAAATGGAAAAGGACAATTTTAAAACTCTATACCAAACCGGGGGGGGTGGGGAAAAGAGTGTGCAATTTTTGCTCTATACTGGCCCGGGATGGAAGTGAGTGTGACAATTTGAGGGCCCCGTATCCTAGGCAATTGATGACGGGGGAGGGGTGACAATTTGCGGCTCGTATCCTAGGCCCGGTTTATGAGGAGATGTGACAATTTGCCAAACTCGTATACCAAACCCCGGGTTGTAGGGGTAGTGGCAATTTTAAACTCTATACCCAAACCCGGTTGTAGTAAAAGGAACAATTTTAAAAAATTTTACTACAGGTTTGGAAAGTGAGTTGACAATTTTTAGGGTCTATACCAGGCCCGGTTGTGGAAAATGGGTGTACAATTTGCACTCTATCCACCCCGGTTTATGAGAGTGGTGTGACAATTTAAACTCATCTAACCCGGTTTATGGGGGAGTAGGTAACAATGTTCCCTCTATACCAAACCGGTTTTATGGGGAAGTAGTCTTTGCCGGGTCTATACCCAAACCAGGGGGTGGGGAAAAGGAGTCTTGACAAAATTATTTTAAAAATATAAATAATTAAAAATCATTTTATTCACAACACCACAAAAAAGCGACAAGGCCACATGTTGCGTCACACCTTAGTGAAAATGTTCATTGTTTTTTCATTGTGGTTTTCCAGCCTCTATGAAATCACATTTGAGTGGGATTTCCTATTTTTAATTACTTTTTTTTGTAGTCACAGGAGCAGAGCAGTCCCGTCTGAACTCAGTGTTTGTAGCTGCAGCAATAGTTAGGTTGTTTGTTTTCACGAGACGGCGTCTCGTCCTCAGTGTTTTGTCTATCAAATTTGTTAACATTTCCAAAGACTTTATATCCAGCTCAATCATTATACTCCTCTGAGAAAGCTATTTAGTGTCTATTCTGTAATACAGAAACCAGACTCTACGTGCACAGCTTTTTAGTCTTTATCTCATTCATTTCGATTGATGTCCGTATGATTGATTTTCAGTGTCCCTGGACTAAAACCTTGCGTTTGTGCACACTATAGCACCTTAGTGTCCTCAAAAATGATTTGGCGGTCTATTTTTGTGTCATGGGCATCCCTACGTCGCAATTTATTCCCTCATCTATGTCATTTACGAGGATGGTAACCAAGGGGCCACAACACTGATCTTTGTGGAATACCACTTGATTGATGGGGTTCAAAACCAACTTACTACAAGTGGGTCATTAAAGCTGCATGTAACCTGTTCACCACCAGTCAAGAACAGATTTCACCAGAAATGAGAGTTTGCTTTAGTCCCAACTTTGGGGATTATAGTAAACTCTTATATACACTGAGACATATACACCTCTCTGTGTATAATTATATCCTTGAACACCACTTGTAAATGGTTCCCCATCTATGTGAAAACTGTTGCCTATCAGGAAGCAATGCCACTACCACCAGCACTATCAATATCATCAGTGACTATCATATCATCATATCCTCGCCAGTTTTATGGTTATCATGGTCATCATATCATGATCTTCACAACTATTATCATCACTATCTCATCAATGTGATTCTCACCAATGTGAGCATTGCGTGCCATTGTGGTGATTTCAACGCCACCTATGCAACAAACCAACACACTCTCATCTCCCAATAACACATGATGAAAGCAAGAGGCTGGTCAGACGGTACAAGGTACCCCAATTAAAAGCGAGGTCGCAATGAGTACAATAAGGGAGACAAAGTACAAAGGACCAAGATTCTTTAATACCTTTCCTTCATGCATAACATAAATTACCACAAACCAGTAGCTATCTTAAAGAGGAACTCTATATAAGTTCCTCACGTCAGTAACGAATCACTTAAAGCTTGGTACAGCTCCTGGAGAGCGAAACGTTGCCACAATAAAATGTCACATGAGTTGCACTTGTGTCCTGTTTACCTAACAGTACCTGATGAGCCGGGCTGTGGTGCATAGGACTGCGGGCGGCGGACGCCCAGAGCCTGGTCGATCAGATCAGTAACCAGGAGACATTGTCTGGGATTCCTCGTTATTATTCACACACACCTGCCCAAGGTAACGACTCTCAAAATGATGATAATGCCCCTGTTCCATCTCCCCCACTGTCACTTTGGCTATATCCATCGTTATCATAGTAATGATGATATGGTAATTGTCTGTCATTACCATAATGATAATATGGTAATTATGGCCTTACCATAGTAATGGTAACGGTCGTTACCATAGCAATGAGTCATGGGGAGGGAAAAAAATGATACACACTACTGGCATGGATTATTTAATTCGACTTTTTTATATGGGGCAACTATTAACCCGTAGGGGGTCATACAGCACCTAAAGAATGGAAGGTAATCTGGAACGATCCAAGGAAAAGGAGGCCAGATCTACCTTTGTATCAAGCGCCCCCCACCTCACTGTTCGGGGACTCCCATGTTATACTGTAGTAGGAAAATAATATATGGTAGATCCCTAGAATATATCTTATATTGAACAGATCAGCTGTTTGTATAACCATATATATACTTAAGCGTAACCCTACTATATACTATATATATATATATATATATATATATATATATATATATATATATATATAAAAAAATATATATATATATTATATATATATATATATATATATATACACGAAAACTGGTATATGAATGACCAGGCATAAAATATATTATATTCTCCATGTGTCTTTTGTTATAACTTAGGTCTCGAAATCGTAATGTTAGACTTTGATTTTGTGACGGGGGGAGCGTAGCGGAATCGTAATGACACGATTGCAAACAAACCACATACCACGGGTTTTGAGACTCTCTGACCGCGGGTTCGAACCCCACCCGTGGTATGTGGTTTGGAGCGTAGCGGAGCTCGTCCGAGTCTTGCAGAGCAACAGTCGTAACCAGAAACCACGCGTCCGGATCTCATGAAACATAATATAGCTGAGGACATAATAAATATTGATTGGCTGTTGTTGGCTCAGACATTTCTAATGTTTTGATTCGGCGACCGGAAACAGTGTAGAGCGTGTGCGCTGTTCCCAGGTGTTCAGGCGGGATGACTTTTAAAGTGGCCGGTTACTGTTCTTTATTTGTGTATATATGTAGCTTATCCTGGAAGTGCATAAATCAGAGCTCATTAGAGACATTGTATTCAATACCTATATTTACCCTTAGTAATGAGCTTCCATGCATTTATTTAATGATACAGTAAGTGCAGCACATGTTTAAGTTTTTAATCAGCAGTATTTTATTACCTATTAAATGAGTGTTGATATCTTGGTGATCACGTGTGGTCAGCAGAGTGTATTCTTTAAATGAGTCAATTTTAGTTCATTGTTGCTGGCCACCTATTATAAAATTAAATATAGATTCAGCTGTCGCAGTCTCATCAGCTTTAACAATTATATTTCTTCTTCAATTAAAGTTTACTCTATATGTTTATATAACTGTGTTTCAATTCCGTACATTAATTTCCTTATGTAAAGTTGAAAACTCAGAGGGAAGAGGGGGGCTATCTGATAATTAAAGTACATATAACTTTATCTACTTAACTCATAATTAACGATGTCCCCTTCCCTCCCTCTCCAGCTTAATACACTGGCTGATTTTTATTATGCCAGACTATAGAGTGGTGAGGGGGGTATCGTTATATCAACTCCCACAAGATACATTAATAATAATAATCTTTATTTCTACAAGTACATATACAATGTGTACAAGCCTAGTTGACATCAATGATATACTGCTATATACAAAGCCCCTTGCTATGCAGAGCATTTCGGACAAATTAGGTAAATTTTGTCCCTAGGATGCGACCCACACCAGTCAACTAACACCCAGGTACCTATTTTACTGCTAGGTGAACAGCAGGTGTCTTAAGGAAACACGTCCTAATAGGGATCGAACCACGGACCGCATTGTGTGTCCTGATGTCAGGACACTCCTGTTTTCCAACCACTACTACCTACCCACTTTTATTCTAAATTAATGCTTAAAAATATATAAAAAAAAGTGAAAATGCTGCGAAATATCAAATTATTATTCTACATAAAATATTAAGATTTTACCTAAAACTTCTGCCTACCTACTCTCCCTTAACATTTATATGACCCAAACCTGACCATGGGACGGCCCCAGCTCCCCTTCCCTTAGACCTAAACCTGACCATTTTTCCCTAGGGACGTCAATGGAGACTTACCAAGAGATTTACAAGATAGGACAGGGAAAAATAAAGAAGAAAATTGGAAAAACATGAGATGGTGGGAAAAGGGGTGAGAAAAGGGTAAAAATGGAGAAGGAAGAAGGAAGGATAAGAAGAGAAGAGAAAGAGAAAAGGTGTAAGAATGGGAGAGGACATAGTGTCATTATAGATATGAGACCTGAGCTTCCCTTCCCCAGCCCTCTCCTTACCTGCTCCCTGTGTTCCGTTACCCCAGGTGAACCAGAGAGAGAGAGAGAGAGAGAGAGAGAGAGAGAGAGAGAGAGAGAGAGAGAGATGAACGGATGGATGCAGGGGCGTTAAACAGTTCATGGAACAGTAAACACACTGGCAAGACACAGACACAGGAAGACACACATGCAGACACGGACACAGGCTACCACACAGACATAAACAGCTGAATTCCGAAGTTTATCAAAATATACCAGAGAGTAAAAGAATCAAATAAGTCAACAAATAGGGTACACAATGTAGTGCAGGTAAGTAAACAAAACACAGTGTACCATACTCTGGCCACAAGGTAATACTGATGTAAAGGAGACGACCAGAGGAATCTTAATAATGTGTAGCTGTATATATTTTTGCTCAGACACCAACTCAAGGAGAGAAGAGAAAGTTGTCTATGATCCCTTGGCGAGCTTCACCTCTTGTGGAGCTCCACTAGCAAGTGAGCTGCTCAGGTGAGCTCCACCAGCAGGTAAGGTGCTCAGGTGAGCTCCACCAGCAAGTGAGGTGCTCAGGTGAGCTCCACCAGCAAGTGAGGTGCTCAGGTTAGATCCACTTGCAGGTAAGGTGCTCAGGAGAGCTCCACTAGCAAGTGAGGTGCTCAGGTGAGCTCCACTAGCAGGTAAGGTGCTCAGGTGAGCTCCACTAGCAGGTAAGATGATCAGGTGAGCTTCACCAGCAGGTAAGGTGCTCAGGTGAGCTCCACCAGCAGGTAAGGTGCTCAGATGAGCTCCACCAGCAGGTAAGGTGCTCAGGTGAGCTCCACCAGCAGGTAAGGTGCTCAGATGAGCTCCACCAGCAGGTAAGGTGCTCAGGTGAGCTCCACCAGCAGGTGAGGTGCTCAGGTGAGCTCCACTAGCAAGTGAGGTGCTCAGGTAAGCTCCACTAGCAAGTGAGGTGCTCAGGTGAGCTCCACCAGCAGGTAAGGTGCTCAGGTTAGCTCCACCAGCAGGTATGATGCTCAGGTTAGCTCCACCAGCAGGTAAGGTGCTCAGGTGAGCTCTACTAGCAGGTGATGTGCTCAGATGAGCTCCACAAGCAAGTGAGGTGCTCAAGTAAGCTCCACCAGCAGGTGAGGTGCTCAGGTGAGCTCCACTAGCAAGTGTGGTTCTCAGGTGAGCTCCACCAGGTGAGGTGCTCAGGTGAGCTCCACCAGCAGGTAAGGTGCTCAGGTGAGCTCCATTAGCAGGTGAGGTACTCAGGTGAGCTCTATCACTCAGGATAGGTTCCCCTGTCATACTCCATCACTCAGGATGGGTTGCATACGTGTAGCAATAGTAACAGTGGATAATTAATGAGGTTTAAAGCCTATCGACTACCCAAGGGTCATTAAGGCTGCATGTCACCTGTTCACCACAGGTCAGGAATACTTTAATCCCAAATATAGGCCTATGGATATTAAATATATATATATGTCGTGCCGAATAGGTAAAATTGGTCAATTAGCAAGAACTCGTCTAAAATTAAGTCCTTTCTAAAATTTTCTCTTTTACGTTTAAAGATATTTTTTCATTTACGTTAATATAAAAATTAATAATTTTTGTACCAAAAGAACCTTAGAAAACTTACCTAACCTTATTATAACAAGCGCAATTTAATTTAGCCTAATCCAACTAAATATATTTTAGATAAGTTTACAATAATTTAATAATAAACAAACACAATGAAATATATATTTTTTCGTTATGTTCAGAATGATTTTTGCGAAATTACTAATTACTGCATACATAAATTTTGCTTGCCTTATTCGGCAAGAGAGCGTTGTTATTTAAGCCAAAATTGCAAGTTTTACCTATTCGACACGACTTTATATATATATATATATATATATATATATATATATATATATATATATATATATATATATATGTATAAAAATCTTTAGCTCAAGATCTTTCGCACTGTGCGTCGTCAGGAGCTATGCAATGTTGCAAGACTAGCAACAGACAGAAGAGGGAAAATTCTCTCTGAGGCAATAATAATAATAATAATAATAATAATAATAATAGATTATTGTGACAAGATACACAGATTTACAATAGGTTATGAGATTACAAGAGGTGTACATGCCAAAAGCCCCTAATATGCAGAGCATTGTGGGCAGACTTAAAATTAACTTAAAATTAAATGGTAATAATTATAGAAAAGAGTTTAATATAAGTATAGTTGAGTATTTAAGCTATGAAATTTGAACATAATTTGAATATGACATTTTTGAAACATAATAGTTTTATAATTTTGGATCATTTACAGTTTTATATGTCAACATAATTATTTATTATTTGTATTAATAAAATTATTAAATCAGATTAAATAAATCAAATTAATAATTTGTGTTGCAATAACAGTTTATATGGTCATTAGATGAGTTACAAGGAGCACAAGGCTACATGAGCATGGATTTCTTTATTTGGTAATGCTGTATTAACAAAGTTAGATTAGATGAATGGTTCAGAGAACCGACAAGTTGCTAAATTACCCAAGTGTTGCATATGTGTCTAATTTATCAAAGTTAGATTAGGTTGTATTAATTATAACAGGTTTATACATTATGAGGTATAAGTTTCAACATTTGTACTAGATTATGTTTGATAAATTATTTTTGTTTGAGCAACTATGAAAGGGGTTTTGAGGCTAGGAGAGTAACACAGTGAATAATGTTATTTTGACAACAGCGTAAAGCGTTGGGCACTGGCACAGTGCCTGTAACATGGTATATATGCAGTGGTGTACCCACAACACTGAACACACACATAGCAGATATACTCATTAGAGTATATACAGTGTGAGACTTGAAGAGAAGGCTAATAGTATGGAAGGGGAGAGTAGGAGAAGAGGGGAGATGGGATAAGGGAGGGTGATTGTTTAGCGGTCTGTGGGTGGGAGGTCTGAGTTGCAGGAGGGGGAGGCGCTCCGAGGAGTTGATGGGGATGCAGACTCTACCTTGGGAGGGGTACTGGGAAGGGGGTAGAAGAGTCCAAGCCTGGGGGAGGGAGTGGAGTGTTGGCCAGGGAAAGGGGGGATAGTGTGTTGGCCTGGGGAAGGGGGTGCAGTGTTGGCCTAGAGGAAGGGGTGGAGTGTTAACCTGGCGTAGGGGTGGACTCTTTTTGGGGGAGGGGATGGAGTCCTGATCTAGGGATGAGAGTGTAGTCCTGGTGTGGGGGAGAGGGTGTAGTCCTGGTCTGGGGAGGAGTAGGAACATCCATGTGTGGCTAGGGGTGTTCACCTGTGTGTGTGTGTGTGTGTGTGTGTACTCACCTAGTTGTACTCACCTAGTTGTGGTTGCAGGGGTCGATTCATAGCTCCTTGCCCCGCCTCTTCACTGGCCGCTACTGGGTCACGCTCCCTGCTCCATGAGCTTTATCATACCTCTCCTTAAAGCTATGTATGGAACCTGCCTCCACTACATCGCTTCCCAAGCTATTCCACTTCCCGACCACTCGATGACTGAAGAAATACTTCCTAACATCCCTGTGATTCATTTGAGTCTTCAACTCCCAACTGTGTACCCTTGTTGCTGTGTCCCATCTCTGGAACATTCTGTCTCTGTCAACCTTGTCTATTCCTCTCAGTATCTTATATGTCGTTATCATGTCCCCCTATCTCTCCTGTATGTATGTGTGTAGTGTGTGTGTGTGTGTGTGTGTGTGTGTGTGTGTGTGTGTGTGTGTGTGTGTGTGTGTGTGTGTATGTGTGTGTGTGTGTGTGTGTGTGGAAAGAGAGCAAGGGATGAGGGATGAGAAAGAGGGAAGAAACAGTAAGGGTTTACAATGTTGAACCCTCACTTGTCACAACACGTAGTACACAGACCACATACATGCACATGTCAACTCACCCAGTATATGTGATATGTCAAGGTGTCTTATTAATAAAAACAAGATATCAGACATTTTAAACAAATAACCTAAATTTGCTTCCAAGAGTTGAAACATAAATTGTAAATAGTATATATTCAGATGTTATCCTATTAACACCTGTTGGGTCCTAGTTCCTATGAGCTATATAGAAATTTTGTCCCCAGGATGCGACCCACACCCGTCGGCTAATACCCGGTATCTACTTACTGCTAGCTGAACAGGGACAACACGTGTCTTAAGGAAACACGCCCCAATGATTCCACACGTACCGGGGATCGAACCACGGACCTCAGTGTGTGAGTTGAGTGCAATACCAACCGAGCTACGGGACACCTAGGCCTTGGTCTTGCGTTACCCTCTAAAACCTTAGTTTATAACCTGTTTTAGGTGGCGCCGTCTATCACAGCCTTCTACCACATAGTGGTAGAAGGCTCACTGGTGTGCCTTCCACTCACAATCCAAGAACACAGGTTCGATCCTGGGGCGGATGGAGGCGTTCATCATGCTTCCTTACACCTGCTGCCCCTGTTCACCTTGGAGTAAGTAGGCACCTGGGCGTTAGTCGACTGCTGTGGGTGGCATCCTGGATCGAGGGTAGAGAAGAGCCAATGAAAATAAGCCACAATGACTGACTTTCTTGGGTTATCCTGAGTTACTAACCCTCAGGCTAAGTAATCCCAATAAAATATTTTCGAGGCGTCCCTCTCAGAAGGCCTATGCACTCTAGGGACAGAAGGCATACTCACTGATACAGTAGCCCTACCATTTACACAAGCAGTAGGCCCATTCAGTGATAAGTCAGTAGACCTACTCCGTGGGTATACACAGATGAATGGTGTAAGTGACACTGATGAATTTATTAACTCCAGATTGTATCAAGTAGTAACTCAAGAATCAAGGACTGACTCACAAATGGTACTGAGAATGCAATGTACACACTCGTCTCACTACACACAAACACTTCCATATCAGCATACCAACATCATAACAACATATCAGCATCATAACATCACATCAACATATCAACATCATAACAACATATCAGCATCATAACATCACATCAACATATCAACATCATAACAACATATCAGCATCATAACATCACATCAACATATCAGCATCATAACATCACATCAACATATCAACATCACAGCAGCAGCAGTGAGTGTACTGCTAGAAGATACCTCACACGTGAATGCTAGAATGTTAAACTTACAATGTGAAGACCCCGGGGTGGAGTGCTGGGCGCAGCGGACAAACGAAGAGTGTGGAGTAAGACTTTTAACATCTGTTGCTCCACTTCACATAAGAGTAAAAATAGGTGACTATTGTGGGTGGCATCCTGGTGACGGACCTTCAGAATATTGTGGATCTGAATGTTTTACATCTCAGTGATTTACACGTGAATAATTTACTCTTAAATGTTGAACATCAGAATGTTTGATCTAGTAGATCCCTAGAGTCTTCCCCAACAATATGTTAGAAACATTTTCAGCATTCTCTAAAACAATGACTTCCAGGTATTTTAAGAACATTGATGCTCTAATACAAAACGAATATTTTTATTTCAAGTTTTTAACCTCAGCTGTTGGAGAGGAACGGTGGTAAAGTGAGGGAGGGTGTTCCACCCCCACCATCACATGTATTACCAACACACACGTACTACGCACAAGGACTCTACCAGCACCACCATCAGAGGTATTACCAACACAAACGTACTCAACAACACTGACTATATCACAGCTCTCACATTACGAAGAACACGAGTAATGTTCTCCACTGAAGAAGATTCATTGCTAACAAATTAAAATTAAGCTAAGCCTTCATTTTCAGTATCATTGATTTGGAGAGAAGAATTATTCTAATTCTTATTATATTTCGTGGGGTCATACAGCTCCTATGGGAGGAAATCATGATTGATCCAGGAAGGAAAGGATAGCTCCAGTTTCTAGGATCAAAAACCTTTCACGAGCATGAAGACACCCTCTCTGAAGAGTATGAAACAGGTGAGGAGGACCTATAGCATGGAGACCCATAGCATGGAGACCTATAGCATGGAGACCCATAGCATGGAGACCCATAGCATGGAGACCCATAGCATGGAGACCTATAGCATGGAGACCTATAGCATGGAGACCCATAGCATGGAGACCTATAGCATGGAGACCCATAGCATGGAGACCTATAGCATGGAGACCTATAGCATGGAGACCCATAGCATGGAGACCTATAGCATGGAGACCCATAGCATGGAGACCCATAGCATGGAGACCCATAGCATGGAGACCTATAGCATGGAGACCCATAGCATGGAGACCCATAGCATGGAGACCTATAGCATGGAGACCTATAGCATGGAGACCTATAGCATGGAGACCCATAGCATGGAGACCCATAGCATGGAGACCTATAGCATGGAGACCCATAGCATGGAGACCCATAGCATGGAGACCCATACCATGGAGACCCATAGCATGGAGACCCATAGCATGGAGACCCATAGCAAGGAGACCTATAGCATGGAGACCCATAGCATGGAGACCCATAGCATGGAGACCTATAGCATGGAGACCTATAGCATGGAGACCTATAGTATGGAGACCCATAGCATGGAGACCCATAGCATGGAGACCCATAGCATGGAGACCTATAGCATGGAGACCCATAGCATGGAGACCCATAGCATGGAGACCTATAGCATAGAGACCTATAGCATGGAGACCCATAGCATGGAGACCTATAGCATGGAGACCCATAGCATGGAGACCTATAGCATGGAGACCTATAGCATGGAGACCCATAGCATGGAGACCTATAGCATGGAGACCCATAGCATGGAGACCCATAGCATGGAGACCTATAGCATGGAGACCATAGCATGGAGACCTATAGCATGGAGACCCATAGCATGGAGACCCTATAGCATGGAGACCCATAGCATGGAGACCCATAGCATGGAGACCCATAGCATGGAGACCCATAGCATGGAGACCTATAGCATGGAGACCATAGCATGGAGACCTATAGCATGGAGACCTATAGCATGGAGACCATAGCATGGAGACCTATAGCATGGAGACCTATAGCATGGAGACCTATAGCATGGAGACCTATAGCATGGAGACCCATAGCATGGAGACCATAGCATGGAGACCTATAGCATGGAGACCATAGCATGGAGACCCATAGCATGGAGACCTATAGCATGAGACCATAGCATGGAGACCATAGCATGGAGACCCATAGCATGGAGACCTATAGCATGGAGACCATAGCATGGAGACCCATAGCATGGAGACCTATAGCATGGAGACCCATAGCATGAGAGACCTATAGCATGAGACCCATAGCATGGAGACCTATAGCATGGAGACCCATAGCATGGAGACCCATAGCATGGAGACCTATAGCATGGAGACCTATAGCATGGAGACCCATAGCATGGAGACCCATAGCATGGAGACCCATAGCATGGAGACCTATAGCATGGAGACCCATAGCATGGAGACGTAAATATAAAAAAAAGACTTCGAGGAAAAATACTGATATTTCTCTTTGAGAATATTCCACCACCTGCTGCTGTATCAGCTTACACTCTTGCTACAGTTGTTTTAGTAACTACAGCTGCCGTTGTAGCAACTACGGCTGCTGTTGCAGCAACTACGGCTGCTGTTGCAGCAACTACAGCTGCTGCATTTGTAGCAGCTACACTTGCTGCTGCTATTGTATGAAGTTGGATCAGGTCCAAGCTTTGCCCTCGCCGTCTCTCATAGTTGTGACCTGCAGCCACAATATCAAGTACACCCTTACTCATATAGAACAGTGACTACACGACCTCACCTGGAACAGTGAGTACACGTCCTCAGCTGGAACAGTGAGTACACGTCCTCAGCTGGAACAGTGAGTACACGTCCTCACCTGGAACAGTGAGTACACGGCCTCACCTGGAACAGTGAGTACACGTCCTCAGCTGGAACAGTGAGTACACGTCCTCAGCTGGAACAGTGAGTACACGTCCTCAGCTGGAACAGTGAGTACACGTCCTCAGCTGGAACAGTGAGTACACGTCCTCAGCTGGAACAGTGAGTACACGTCCTCAGCTGGAACAGTGAGTACAAGCCCTCAGCTGGAACAGTGAGTACACGTCCTCAGCTGGAACAGTGAGTACACGTCCTCACCTGGAACAGTGAGTACACGTCCTCAGCTGGAACAGTGAGTACACGTCCTCAGCTGGAACAGTGAGTACACGTCCTCAGCTGGAACAGTGAGTACACGGCCTCACCTGGAACAGTGAGTACACGCCCTCAGCTGGAACAGTGAGTACACGTCCTCAGCTGGAACAGTGAGTACACGTCCTCAGCTGGAACAGTGAGTACACGTCCTCACCTGGAACAGTGAGTACACGTCCTCAGCTGGAACAGTGAGTACACGCCCTCAGCTGGAACAGTGAGTACACGTCCTCAGCTGGAACAGTGAGTACACGTCCTCAGCTGGAACAGTGAGTACACGTCCTCACCTGGAACAGTGAGTACAAGCCCTCAGCTGGAACAGTGAGTACACGTCCTCACCTGGAACAGTGAGTACAAGCCCTCAGCTGGAACAGTGAGTACAAGCCCTCAGCTGGAACAGTGAGTACACGTCCTCAGCTGAAACAGTGAGTAGATGCCCTCAGCTGGAACAGTGAGTACACGTCCTCAGCTGGAACAGTGAGTACACGTCCTCAGCTGGAACAGTGAGTACACGTCCTCACCTGGAACAGTGAGTACACGCCCTCAGCTGGAACAGTGAGTACACGTCCTCAGCTGGAACAGTGAGTACACGGCCTCAGCTGGAACAGTGAGTACACGCCCTCAGCTGGAACAGTGAGTACACGTCCTCAGCTGGAACAGTGAGTACACGTCCTCAGCTGGAACAGTGAGTACACGTCCTCACCTGGAACAGTGAGTACAAGCCCTCAGCTGGAACAGTGAGTACAAGCCCTCAGCTGGAACAGTGAGTACAAGCCCTCAGCTGGAACAGTGAGTACACGTCCTCAGCTGAAACAATGAGTAGATGCCCTCAGCTGGAACAGTGAGTACACGTCCTCAACTGGAACAGTGAGTACACGCCCTCAGCTGGAACAGTGAGTACACGTCCTCACCTGGAACAGTGAGTACACGCCCTCAGCTGGAAGAGTGAGTACACGTCCTCACCTGGAACAGTGAGTACACGCCCTCAGCTGGAAGAGTGAGTACACGTCCTCACCTGGAACAGTGAGTACACGCCCTCAGCTGGAAGAGTGAGTACACGTCCTCACCTGGAACAGTGAGTACACGTCCTCAGCTGGAAGAGTGAGTACAGTGAGCAACATCAAAGGCAGCAGCAGTAGAAGCAAGAGTAGCAGTAGCAACAGCAGCAGCAACAGTAGTTATAGTACTAGTATTGGTAGTAGTATGAACAGCAGCAGTAGGAGCAAGAGTAGCAACAACAGAAGCAGCAACACCAGTAGCAGTACAACAGCAGCAGCAGGAGCAATAGTAGCAGTAACAACAGCAGCAGCAGTAACAGTAGCAGAACCAACAGCAGTAAGAACAGTAGCAGCTACAAACGCAACATAACACCACCAACAGATTATTTATGTTCAATTTTTTTTCAGTTATGTAAGGAATTTCTCAGATCATCATCACATAATACTGCACGTATCACTGTGAGACTGTGGACCGAGACAACTGTGACTGAAGTTCTGGACCGGGATACCTGTAAGGCTGTGATATCTGTAATGAGGTTGTGGACCAGAATACCTGTGAGTCTATAGACCGGAGGATACGTGAGTGAAGTTGTCGATCATGATACCTCTGACTGTAGTGATGGTACACCAGTGTAGTGATAGTACGCCAGTATAGTGATGGTACACCAGTGTAGTGATGGAACACCAGTGTAGTGGTAGTACGCCAGTATAGTGATGGTACACCAGTGTAGTGATGGAACACCAGTGTAGTGATAGTACGCCAGTATAGTGATGGTACACCAGTGTAGTGATGGTACACTGGTGAACAATGATAGAGAGGACACAAGCCACTCTGCATATCTGACGTGACTCGCATAATAGCTATGATATAAGCGTATATTTGCTTACCCCAGCACGGCGTATATGTGGCAGCAAGAGAGGAGGGAATACGCACACCATTCACTCCTCTGTAAGTGGTAATTAGGGTTGATCCAAGGAAAGGGTTGCTCAAATTCCTCAAATCAGGAGCATCAGCATCCAAACACACCCATGACACACCCTACACACACACACACGATGATAATATATAAAAACCCAATTTCAATAATTATCCACTTCAGATAATGTGAGTGAGTCGAGACAAAATTGGCACAACTTTTTGCAAGATATGAAATTTAAGAATTAGGTTACGTTAGGTTCGTCAGGAAACAGGACAAGTGTTTCCTGACGCGGGTCTTAGTCAGATGATGACCTGCCTTTGGAGCTTTTGGTCATCTGGCCGAGGCCTTCCGCTGGCTTACCGGTCCACCCCTTTAAAAATTATCGTCAGTTATAACCATTTCTTGAAGGCAAATTTAAGAATTAAAAATGTTAGTACGTATTTAAAAATATCATAGTAAATGTAATAATTCTACAAGGAAATGATATGTTATAATATTATTTGAAAGTTTTAATCATAATGAATGCAGATAATAATAATAATAATTATTATTATATTTTCATTCGTTATTATGATGAAAACTTTCAAATAATATTTCAAATATTATAATTATTATTGTTATTACTATCTTCACAAAAAGTGCTCCTCTTGTGAGTCATCATCAACTATTATAAATTTTGAATGGGGTGGAGGGGTAAGCCAGTGGAAGGTCTCGGTCAGATGACCAAAAACGCCAGCTGCGAGTCATCACATAACCAAGACCCGCGTCAGGAAATACTTGTCCTATTTCCTGACAAATCTTAACTAACCTAACTTACCTTGTGAGTCATTCACCATTTATTGTTTCAAAATACAGTCGACAGTATTGCCTCAAGTTTAAAAAAAAATCACACGAAGCAAATTGATCCAAAAACTGCGCCTGTATGCAATTTTGGGTAAAACCTTTTGAACCATAGGGTAAAATAAAGAGATTAATAAATTATTTTACTCTATTATTCTGAATGATTTGGTATAAACCTTAACAGATACCAAAGAGTGTGGTTTAAAAATGACGCGTAAGCAAACACTAGGATAATATTTATCAGAAAACGTTTCGGTGTTGTTAGCCTGGCTAGAAGTGATCAAGGGCCAGAAATGTTTTCTCATGTCCTAGTGTTGTTCACGTGTGTTTTAAAACCAGTATGGTTCCAGACTTAAGGGACACCTTGTACATGTCTAACAAGAGACACTTGAGGTCGCAAACACTCTATAAATAATATACTTCATTATGTTATTAGTTGTTTGTGCGATAATGTGATGATTGCTGCGAGTGGAAGGATTACTGTCACTTGAGGTGTTCCTTGTGCCAATTATTGTATGTTCGCCGTGAAGCTAGGCCTGTGGAGCGGCAGTTAATCACGCTTGATCTGAGGAAGGGGGGTAGCTCCAGTTCCTTGGATCAAGGGAATCTTCAACAGCATCAAAACACTTCTCCTCCACTTCCCTTTGAAAGGAGATAATATTATAATTACCTGAGAGTGAAACACCTGTCACTAGGATGTAGTGTGGAGGATAATAGCGCTAATCTCTCTCGCCCTTACTATCTCTTCTCGCAACCCATTCTCCACCTTTCTCCACCCATTCTTCCCCATTCTCACAACCCTTTCTCCACCCATTCTTCCCCCATTTTCCGCCCATTCTTAACTCGTTATTTCACCACGAATGATACGCGTGCAGATTTAAACAATTCTTGATGCTGCTCAGCCAATGAATTTCCAGACTTGTAGCGGCTGTTTTTATTTTTTGTTTGTGCTTAAATATTCGTATTTATTAGGTTATGTAGCCTACCCTAATCTAACCTAACTTATACTATATTAACTACAATAGTATAGTCAAGTACCGATATAGCAAGAGAGTTGTATATGAATGGAACGAAGTCCCAAGTGGCGACTGAAACGAGAAAATTGGGGAACTTAAATAGGTTGGGAGGGTACATGACTGGGTGTAGGTGGGTGCAGACAAGAACTGCCTAACGTGGGCCAACAGGGCATCTGCAATTTATGGGAATATGCACAATCAAGACATTTAGTGAGAGAGACATTTCGCCATTTCACTGTTGTTCTTTATATATATGGGTGGTTCAAAAATAAAAAAAATGAAACTTTACTTGAGACACATGTCGCCCTAATACCTTGACCCCAAACATATCTTCACGTGAACTTTCACTTCCCCAGTTTAATATTTAGGAAAAAATAACATCATTAAGATAGTCCAATTTATTGCAGTAATATATTTTTTGACATGGAGGGCATGTCCTTCCTGCGCTGAGCCACAACTCGAGGGACGTACTGCTTCTGGGTCTCCTCGTCCTTCGTGATAGATGAATTGAATTTGCGAAATCAGAGGAATACTCCTTTCCGCGCTGTCGCGCTGCTATTCACAACCTTTAACAAAAGGACAGAGGCCATGAAATTTTATATTTCATTTTCATTTCAAGAAGGCGGCCTGGCGAGGAGGGCTTCAGACTCCTGACGCCCATTCGGGAGATGAGTAAGATATATGTGCAAACTAGTTATCTTTATTGCCATAAAGTTCTGCCTGAGCAGCAAGTTTTATCAGTCAAATACAAAGGTGATAACTTCTACTGTCCCTAGACTTATTACTTCTGTAATTGACCTCTGAAGTGTGCTGTGCAGTTTGTGGTCCGCCTTGTGTTACACATGTCTTACTCATCAACTTGTCCGTATCGTATATTATACATTCGAAAGAATTTGGACAAAGATATTCCGAGTCTTACTGTCAAGAATTCGTGAAGTGGCTTTTGAGAGGAGAGATCTTTTCCAGTCAAGCCTCTTCAGTCCCCTCTACTATCTCTTCTTGAGATTGTAAATCATAGCAACCTTCTCTCCAGTGCAGTTGCTTCTGCCTAAAGAGAACACGTGGAATCTGTGGGAAAGTTGAAGTCGGTAACTGATAATGCAATCTGAAGCCACCCTGAAAGATACAATTTGATTAACGAATCTCAAATCGGTTTTACAAAGGGGCGTTCTTGCCTTTCGAATTTACTAACCTTTTTTCACTATGCAATTCGAGGCGTAGGACCAAGATAGAGAATACGATATTATGTATACAGACTTCAGTAAGGCCTTTGATAGAGTTTCAGATCGAAGACTGATTAAGAAAGTAGCGGCACATGGAATATGAGAAATGAGCTGGGTCGAGGCATGGTGACAACAGCACTTCTGGCAGTTTGACATACACATACATGATAATTAAACTAAATTCAGAGTATGTGGTCAGCCTTATGATCATTCTCTCGAACACTATGTGCTTGATTGTCCACTTACTGAGGAATATAGAGATAGACAGTGTAATCAACTGTTATGTATCAGATTATGTTATCAATGAAAATAAGGTACCGGATATTTTAAGCAAATATTCTAAATTTGCATACAACCACAAAGCATAAACTGTTAATATATTTATCCAGATGCACTCCTGTTAATACTTTCCGGGCCTAGTTCCTAAGCCTGTTATGTATCCATAAGCTCTTGCGCTACCGGCCACAGGAACGATATGCGGTGCACAATAAGCTAACCGCTTCGGCAGCAAAATCTACATCCTAAACAACATCAAATTTTCTTAAAAGTTGCTGCAAAAATACTGTACATGAAGTGGAACGAGGGCACCATGTGCCTAACTGGCTCAGACAACTTTCATTTTTAGTCCCTATATACTGTATATGGACTACCTAATATATATATATATATATATATATATATATATATATATATATATATATATATATATTACCAATAGGTGTATTTTATTACAAAATATGGTACAAAAGATTTAAGAGATACATTGTTATAAAGATGGCATATACAGTATATAAGGTGTGAGAGATACATGTCTAGTACATATTGTTACATGTTTGTCACTGATCATAATGCGAAAATCTCATCCAGTACGTATATATATATATATATATATATATATATATATATATATATATATATATATATATATATATATATATATATATATATATATATATATATATATATATATTACGTTTCTGTTTCAGAACTTGGATGTGAGGAGTAGGTGGGGGAAGTTATCATTTTGATAACTGAGGGATGGGGTGGAGGATCAAGGTTGTGAGAGAGGGAGGGGGGAAGGGAGGGAAGAGGGGTGACAACTAAGCAGGAAGGAGCAAACTCGGGTCACCACCTGAGGGACCAGCAAGTATTGCTCTGACGATGATGATGACTGTGGTGGTGGTGGTGGGGTGGCGTTGTGGTGGGGTGGGGGTGGGGTAGGGTGGAGGTGGTGTGAGTGGGAATGGTGGTGGTTGGAGTGGGGTTTATTTGGGTGGGGGTAGAGGGTGCTGATGCAACCCGTCCTCCACCGTAAGTAACAAGCGTGTGGTTTCCAACTATTTAAGCGACCACTGTGTCTCCGCGCTGACAGACGTCACTCCCGTTTATGAACTTTCTGGCTGCTAACTATATATAAATATAGGTTAATAACAAATATATTACTTTGTTTCAGGTTTAATTCGTGCAGAAAGTAACGTAATACAGCGCATTCTACAAATACTATTTTCTTTTCTTTAAGATACCATAAGCAAGGTTGGTTAGGTTACATAAACCTATAAAAACATATTGAACCATATATAAATACAAAAAATACTGCTGTAACACGTCAGGCAAGACGTTGGCCGAGAAGAACAAGTAAACATTGAACTGCGCACGTGTATCGCTCACAGTCAGAGAATGGGTTGCATATATTCCCTGGTGATGGAAAGCATCCAGAAAGATACATTTTCAGTGTAAATAAAGTCTCTGCCTGTCCCCAGTGACCTAAAGTGGTAGTGTGGTGGGTAGTGCCTGTCACCAGCGTCATTACCAGGGGGCAAAGAGCAACACTTGTCCCATCTGCAGTACCTACAGAATCACAAGACACCTGCTCCTAGGCTCATCAATCTCTTTACTTTTCTGGGGGTTTTCCTTGTATTATATTAATAAGCCACTGGTTGGTGAAACGTCTACATAATAAAAATACCTTTTTGTTGCACATGCGTCCAATTCTTTAATTTGTTGGTATTATATATGACTGATGTTATAGTACCTGTAGTGGTTGTCACACATGTTGATACCTGTTATCTCGTTGTGCCAAGCAACTTGATGCACAACTCAACACTACCATGACGCAACACTGAGAGACTCACGCTGCAACACTGCCAAACACACAAGACAGTCAGAATATTTTCATAGATGGAGCATAACAAAGACTGCATTTTGGATTGCAACAAAAACAGCAGTCAATGTCATTGGAGACAACTGCCTGCGGCAACGTCGTGACAATGGTAGTCATAGTAGTAAAAAAATGTGGGGTAGAAGGCAGCATTAGCAGCAAACGTTGTCATCAAGAGTGAAGCTAACAGAAAGAAGACGTAAGGGTAATAAGTGACTAAGAGTGAAGCTTGCAACAAGATGTAAGAGCAGACACTAAGAGTGTAGTAGCAAAATGAGGCAGAAACTAAGAGTGAAAATAGCAGCAAGATGATATAATGGTAGAAACTGACTGAAAGGGTCCAGTGCAATAACACAGTAAGATCAACACCCATATGCATGAGACTTAAGATGGTTTTCACCAAAGGTCTTCTGGGAGACCTTGAACCACAGTAACTTAAGTGAGAACAAATATGAAAAAATATTCATTACAGTGTCAAATCATCTCGATATATGTAAGGGATAAGATAGGAAGGAGCGTAGGCGCGTAAGCCTGTAAAACACAAATACTGATAGTAATGGTATACAGTATTGACAAGATAATGAATAAGACACATATGCAACGCCTGGGTATCTTTATTGCCAATACATTTCCCCGGCCAATGATTTTATCAATTCAATAGAGTTTATTTGAAAGTGTTGAAGCAGGAAACAGTAGGAGACGAGGTAATCAGACCCTCAGCCTAGATGATGGCGTTCACTATCGTAGTTTTGACGAATCTCAAACACAGATACCAAGGTGTTGCATATGTTGTCTTAATCAACCTCCTAGTCTGACTGGAAGTGTACCTTAGTCCCACTGCCCGTCTTCTACAGTAAAGTGGAGTACTTTCGTAAAAATATGCCTCAGGATACTATCGTATTCATACAAATATATATATATTAGATTTTTATATATATATATATATATATATATATATATATATATATATATATATATATATATATATATATATATATATATATATATACATATACATATGTCTTCGCACAATTGGGAAACAATACATTTCATAAGTTATGTTCAGGTACTCCAAGAAAATAATATATTTCTTAAGTTATAGTTTATGCATCGAAAAAAAAATAATGTATTTTACAATCTACTGTTTATGTTTACTGATTTTTTATTGACAAGTGTGCAAAAAATGATGATACTATTAACAAGTTCCTTTACATTTTTTATATTTTTGCGAAACTGACCAGTATCAAGCTGCGCCCCTTAATTTACTGTACTGTGATTAACGAAAATCTAGAACTTTAAAATGCGTTACCTGTATTAAAAATCCAGAAAATAATAAAATAAATACATCTTTGAACTATTTTTCAAAGTTCTTTCCCAACGTCAATGTTATTATATATGATTTATTTATTTTATAGAACAAGGTCAAACAGTTTATTCCTTATAGGTGGTTTGGTTACAATTTACACTTTGGTTATAATTTAGGGCCCCGCGGCCTGGCTGGCAAAGCTCTCGCTTCACACGCTGAGGGTCCGGGTTTGATTCCCGGCAGGGGTGGATACTTTCTACGCGTTTCTTTACACCTGTTGTCCTGTTCATCTAGCAAGTAGGTACCTGGGTGTTAGTCGACTTGTGTTGGTCGCATACTGGGAGACAAGATTGAGGACTCCAATGGACAAACAGACAGTCCCTCGATGACGCACTGCCTTTCTTGGGTTATCCTGGGTGAATAACCCTCCGGGGTTAAAAAATCCAAACAAAATCTTATCTCTTAGAAGGCTTTAAGGCTCTAGATTCCCTGTAACAGTGCAGCTGGATCCATTTTCGTGTCCACAAGTTTCTGTAATTTCATAGCAAAGGAGTTTCCTGTGGTTGCCTTTGTGAGTTTAGAGTCTGTATACCGCGTCCAAAATTAGATTCTTTTACGTCCTTCAAGAAATTGCAACAAAATTGATACTATTTCTTCAGCCTTTATATACATTATTTTTTTGATGCATCAGTTCAGGTCTTCCTTGACATACAACCCCACTCTTTTGTTGTTCCTGTGAGTGCAGAATAATTTGTTCCCTTGTATTATTATTATTACATTTAAGGAAAAACACTAAATATGTGGCGGAAAAACACTAAATATGTGGCGTTCAACAAGCATATCTCTACACTACAAATCAAGCACTTACACTACAAAGTGTGGCGGAGGAGAGGGAGAGAGAGAGAGAGAGAGAGAGAGAGAGAGAGAGAGAGAGAGAGAGAGAGAGAGAGCGAAAGAAAGAGAGAATGTATTGGTATCAGAACGTGCTTGGTCAATAAACGGGAAGTTGGAACAGCCTACACGCGCACATGAACACACCAGCAAACACGGGTCGGTGAGCACACACACACACACACACACACACACACGGTAGGATCCATACATAGCTTTAAGAAGAGATACGACAAAGCTCATGGAGTAGGAAGAGAGTGGACCCCTCGACCACTGCAACCACAACTAGGTGAACACTCAATACTGCTAAGCCAAGTTAATTTCGTAAATTTGTTACAGAAGAAAGAAAAAATAGTACCTACAGTGTCTAGAGCATATACTGCATTTACAATACCAATTACAGAAATAAAAGCAAAGAAAATAGTGAAAAGTTGGAAAAAAATGTTCCATTTTTAATTTGCAGCAGACCGGGCCGCGGGGGCGTTGACCCCTGGAATTCTCTCCAGGTAGACTCCAGGTAAACTTAAATGTAACTTTGCTAAAATCTACGCAACATAAAATATCTTGATAAATTAGACACATGTGCAACACTTGGGTATCTTTATTGAGGAAACGTTTCGCCCCACACTGGCTTCATCAGTCCATACAAAGAAGAATGGACTGATGAAGCCACTGTGGGGCGAAACGTTACCTCAATATAGATACCCAAGTGATGCATATGTGTCTAATTTATCAAACTGTCGTTTTTTTTAATCATTATCTATACAAAATATCTTAATTTACCTCATCTATTTAATCTATGAATCAAATATATTCTTGCAAACGTGTAAATATAGTTATGGCAACATATCAAGAACTGAAAAACCCAGCACAATGATAAAAGACAAACTACTCTTCATAGGGTTTAACTATAGTAACTCTAAAACCTACTGTATACCACAAAAAAACCCTGTAAAGATGGATTAAAATAAGACGAA
Source organism: Cherax destructor (assembly GCA_009830355.1). NCBI lineage: Eukaryota > Metazoa > Arthropoda > Malacostraca > Decapoda > Parastacidae > Cherax > Cherax destructor. Next base: position 26,087 of record WNWK01003630.1, read on the forward strand.
ACAAAATGTGGTAAATTAATAAAACGTCAAAAGCTATGCGAGCTCAGTAATACTTCAAATGCAGGATTAAAAAAAAAAGTAGGGAAAAGTAAAATAAATCATGTAGAAATCTCAGCACGGATATTAATAAGGATAATGCAAACAGTCACAAATTAGTTATTTAAAGAAACTGCTGGAAGAAAGAAATCAGTCATTATTTTTGGTTGTATGGATAATATAAAATACATGAAAAAAACGAAATAGAATAAATAGAGAGAATATCAAATCAGTTTCATTACAAAATGCAATTACAGTTTTAGCATAAAATAACATATAATAAGATACGCAAGAATAGGCAAAAAATCTAAAATTTATGAAAACTGGCTAAGTTCAAAAACTTCCTACAACAGTGTTTGCAACTGAGAGAATCATCATCCTGCACATCATCCAGCCTCAGGGAGTGTGTAAAAAAGTTTTACATGTTTCTACTTATTAGTTGTTGTTGTTCCATTGTTGTGAGTGCAGGACCCCGAGAACTGGTTCTTAAAATGGCCACCAAGAGGCTCCCCTCCCCCAACCCACCCCATCACAAGTGATACAGGTACAGATGTACTTTATTTCAGCATAATACAATGTTTGTACAACGGTGAATTACATTTAGGCGTGCATGCAGAAAGCCCCTTAATATACAGAGCATTTCGGGCAAACTTAAGATTAACTTAGGATTAATAAATCAATGACAAATAGTTTTACATATACAATCTCTTAGGTGATTGTAAATATAGTGGGATAAAATGATATTATAGTTATCGAAGTCAATGTGAAATTCAAAAGATTTGGACAGCAGAATACTTGTATAAAACTATGCGTTATTATACAACCAGGATCTGTATACCCGCATACAGCTGAGGAAATTTACAAATAAATGTGAATTCTATCGTGCTCGGGAAATGCTATATTAAAAATATAGTAACAATGCCAAAATTTTACAGAATTTCCGTAATAATTTATAATACATTGTAAAGAACTTAAACCTCTCACGGGAGGTTTCTGGATGTTGATGACGAGCTCTTGATCCAAGGAATTGGATCTGTGCTCCAATACCTTGAAACTACCATGAATGTCTCCCATTACCCCAGGCATAGGTTTACCTCTCCCCCATGTGGTGGTGGTAGTAGTAGTAGTAGTAGTAATAATAATAATAATAATAATAATAATAATAATAATAATAATAATATTATTATTATTATTATTATTATTATTATTATTCCCCAGTATTACCACTTTCTTTGTACCAATCAAATTATGAAATGTAAACACACATTGTAACCTTTGCAAAGAAATAAACTTTTGTTGTTTCACCTATCCCCTTCACACTGCAGTCTCTCCTATTCCCCAATCTTAAGTTCACCAATCCTACAATCCTCACTAGTCTCCTATTTCTGTCATATTACCTTTATGTATATCACCTCCATCAGGTCCTTTCATTACCCAGTCTTGCCATCTTCATCTATCCAATCACTCTCAAGTCTCTCCTATTCCTCAGTCTTATCACTCTTACCTATCCGCCCATCCCAGCCAGTCTCCTATTCCTCAAGGGATACCCCCTACCAAGACTCACTAGCATTCTCGAAGGGCGGTGTTCCATATTACGGACACCTGACTGAAAAACTCGACCCATGAAAAACGGAAACTAATGCGCGTTGCGTATTTGTAAAGAACCTTGGCGCAGAATGGAGCACAAGCGAAAAACGATCACCGTGGAGTTGTGACGCCATGTTGTGTTGTGCCACCGTGTGTTGCGTGGTATTTATTGTTATAGTGTTAGGTAATGTACTGTGTGGTGCTTTTTTTTATGTTATCATTTTGTGGTGATTAGTGTGTTGAATTGTTTGGTGTTACAGTATTGTGTAATGGTATTGATTTAGGTGATGTGTGGTATGTTGTGCTGTGTGTTGTGATGCGTGGTGTTATGTTGTGCTGTTAAACTGTTTTATGCCGCGTGATGCTTTTTTTGGTACTATTGTTTAGTGTGGTGTGATATGGAGATGTAGGAGCACGTAAAATAGCACAGGTAAAACAAAAATCAGGTAAAAAACGGCGCAGGTAAAAAATGGCATAAGGGAAAGTAGGAAAATATTACAATTTTTTTTTATATTGTGACGTGCTTATATATACAAAAATGGATGAATGGGACTGTTAGGTTCGCTGGACTATTTTTCTAGGTTTTCACTTATGCCCAATTCTACCTGTGGCATTTGTACCTAAGATCAGAGTTGCATGGTGCTGTGTGTTACCATATAGGGTGATGTTGTGCTATGTTATGTGGCACTGTACCGTGGTGCCATGTGTTGCGTCATGATGTAATAGTGTATAATTTCTGCATTGTGTGGTGTTATGCAGGGCTATGTGTTATTACGATGGATGATGTTATTGTAAGTGGTGTGGTATTTTCTTGTGTTGCAACATGTGGTGACGTGGTCTGTGGAGGAAGAACACAAGAAGTCAAACTCAGACTATGCAATTCAGCCAGGAACTAAGCCATGAAAGACAATGGTAAAAGAAACGAGAACAAGCGAGATCGCATTTGATAAACAAGCTAGACGAGATCAAAAATGACCAGACGAGATCAAGAATGGCTAGACGAGATCTAGAAAGACCAGTCGAGATCAAGAAAGACCAGACGAGATCAAGAATGGCTAGACGAGATCAAGAAAGCCCAGTCGAGATCAAGAAAGACCAGACAAGATCAAGAAAGACCAGACAAGATCAAGAATGGCTAGACGAGATCAAAAATTGCTAGACAAGCTGAAACAATTAGAGATCAAACTAAGCTAAATGAGATCAAACCAAGCAGAATGAGATCAAACAAGATCAAACAACGTGTCCGGAAAGACGCAGACAGTGAGGAAAACAGGAATATAAAGAGGATATGAATAACAGCCCTGAAAATATCTAACCAAGACAGGTCTCGCAACAATGTGTTCAAGTTGGACAAATTTAGATTTAGAAAGGATATTGGAAAGTACTGGCTTGGCAATAGAATTGTGGAAGCAAACTCCCAAGTAGTGTTATTGAAGCAGGAAGTTTTGGTAGCTTTAAATTTAGGTTGCATGGTTATGAGTGGGTGTGGCTAGCATGTACTTATTGCAGTGTTCTTATATCGAACTAGGCTTGACGAGATCAAACTAGACTAGATATGATCAAACTAGACTAAGCGAGATCACACTAAACTAAAAGAGATCAAACTAGGATAGAAGAAATCAAACTAGGCTAAACTATATTAAACTAGACTAAATGAAATCAAACTAAATTAGACGAATGAAGAATGTTAAATAAAACTATGCGAGGCCAAATTAGAGAACATGACACAAGGCCTCTATTTTCCTCGTAAAAAAAAATAATTTCAGTCTGACCTAACTTAAATCCTATTATCTCCTCGAATGGATATTCATCTGTAAGTTTCCAGTCATAAATGATAAAATATGAAATCAAACAACTACGGAAGCAATAAGCGAAAATCTGGTGTATGCTGTCTTACTTAAAGGGTAGGGGGTGTCTTGATGCCGGTGAAGGGATCTTGATCTGAGGAACTGGTGCTATCCTCCCCTCCCTTGAATCAAACTTGATTACCTTCCATTATCTTGGCGCTGTATGATCCTTATGGGTCTTAACACTTCGTCCTGATTACTATATTAATTAAAAAAAATTTTTGCATGTTTGTTGCAGACCTTTTGAATATTTTCTTGATACGTGAATTTACTATTTCAGTGACTATCACGGAATTTCATTATGAATTCCTAATGTATCATGCTTATTTATATTCATATTGAACCACTAAACATGCGTAATGTGCCATATCATTATTTATTAACATGAACTACAGTAGATTTTTTTTTTCTCCAGCCTTTCTGCTTGTAATTAAAAGAAAATAAGCAAGATAATTTGCACAAAACACTAAAAAATTCTTGTCATTTACAGAGAACAACTTCACCTGTTGATAAATTCTCAGGAAGTGTAACCGCATATTCCAGTATAGAGACGCCATACTGGCGGTACTTTTAATTAGTTTATTCTTCTTAATAATTCATGTAAGAAAATAAACCTTGGAAATGTGGGTAAAATTATATAATTTTAATCAATTATCTTAGGAGTCATACAGCGCCTAAGGAATGAGAGATTGGGGTAACTGGTTTGATAAGGAATGGAAGGATAGCTCTAATTCCTTGGAAAAAGAGCCCTTTATCTGCATCAAGGCTTTCCCTTATTGGGACAAATTCAGTCACAGAGTTTTAGGGATTCACTGAAACATATATAGAACAGCAGTGCAGACCGGTACAATAACCTCCTGGCTGACATTTTTATGGCACGTGACTCGTTTACCTTTAACTTAATGTACATGTACAATAATTTGATCACACTGGAAACATAATCAAATTCTAAACGTTGTGTTTATGTACTGATCACTTCTTCATGGAACGCAGTAAAATAAATCAGCATATGTGGTTCAATTTGTTGTGTTGTGCTCTGACCATGAAATATATCATGAAGGAACTTAGAATTTGTTTCCTCTTTTAACTGTAGTGAGACTGCAAATTAAAGTAGTACGTGTATCTTATGTTTCTGTTGTAATCCATTTAGCATAAGGAAAACTTACCAAAGTAATTGAGGTAGTAAATTTTGCTGTAGAAGAAAGATGTGAGATTATTGATGTATAGAAATAATCAGCATCACCGGTAGGTACTAACCTTAAATCGGGAGATCTTGATCTGGTTCTTCTAATCCTTTATATTGGCTTCTTGTTAATATATATTTCCCCTACTGTCCTTCCTAGGAGCAATAATAATGGTGTGCCTATCGTAGTTGTGACCTGAGGGACGCAACTATGACGTACACTGACCTCATCTCCTATTGACGTGTAAGTATACTTGGTTGCTTTTTAGTTCTAGTTATTAAAACATCTGACCTTGGTTCACTTCAGACTATCTGTAATGTTCTAGTGTTTTTTAACACTTTGGAATATATAATACGATTACTGAACATACTTTTCGTTACACTTATTTGAGATATTCTATGTACTATTGCGGTTTTGTGGAAAGATCGTCCGCCTAGTTTCCTCAAAGAAATTTCACACACTGGAAAGGCAATAAGAGTTAAGTGCACCACCGACTTAAACCTACCACGGCACTACACTACTAAGCTGGAATATATTTAGTTGAGTACTAACTCCTGGACCTGGTCGGCACTTAAGTAGGAATACACTCAGCGTTGAGTACTAACTCCTGGACCTAGTCAGCACTTTAAGCCGGAATATACTTGGTGTTGAGTACTAACTCCTGGACCTGGTCAACGCTGTCGACAGCAGGACTACACTCAACATTGAGTACCAACACCTGGTCATCTCTCGCCTCACCACCAGCAGGACTGCACTCAGTGTTGAGTACTATCTCTTGGTCACTTGTAGTCTCACCATTATTACCATGATTATCACCACGACCCCCGAGACAAGTACTTCCAGCAGCTGCCACAGCAGAAAGACAACTAACTGGGGCGGGACCAGCTGACCCACCGCCAGTACCCCCCCATCCATCGCCTCCATCAACAAACTTTCCTATCCTCTAACTCACTCACTCCTAACTCTTCATTCATTCCCCAAACTATGTAGACTTCAACATACGACGAATATTAACAAACACGTCTAAACAACTGCCATAATCTTGATTGAATGTTGCAAATAACTGTGAAGTATTTCACCGAGTTGCCATTTTTCACAATACGGGTCATAACAGATTGGCAGACTTTCATGAGCTTAATAAAATATATTTTAAATTCCATGAGATTTTCTCTGACACGTTCAGTGGTTGTTATGCACAGTAATAATATCAGGAATGGTATACAATCTAGAGAGACGTGTTGACAGTAAAATACGAAGAGACTAGCAAAATATTTGGAGAAAAGAAAGGAGGCAGAGCCAGTGCTGCAAGCCATGGACTACCCCACACCACCACCACCACACCTCCACCACCACACCTCCACCACCACACCTCCACCACCACACCACCACCATACCACCACCACCACCACACCACCACCACCACACCACCACCACCACACCTCCACCACCACACCACCACCAGCACCACCACCACACCACCACCACCACACCACCACCACACCACCACCACACCACCACCACCACACCTCCACCACCACACCACCACCACCACACCACCACGACCACCACTACCACCACCACTACTACCACCACCACTACTACCACCACCGAGAGCTGAGTCTCGACCCCTGCAACCACAATTAGGTGAGTACAAGAGGGAGAGGACACACTAGAATACACAAGAGGACACGTGAGAGAGGACATATAAGACAAAAGAGGGGGAGAACACATGAGGGAGAGGACACATGAGGGAGAAGACACATGAGGGAGAAGACACATGAGGGAGAAGACACATGAGGGAGGACACAAGTGCAAGCACACTTTAGGGTGAGGACACAGATCCGATAACAAAAATATGAGACATAGGGGTGAGGACACATGGGGTGAGGACACATGGGGTGAGGACACGTGGGGTGAGAGGACACAGGGGCAAATAATATAGGAGCGAGGACACTCATTGACGAAGACACAAAGGAGATAGGACACATGGGAGTAAGAGGACACATAAGGACACATAGAGAGGAAAGGGTAATATAAAGAGTTAGGTGCAAGGAGGAAGCTCTCAATTGTACCTAACTGGACGTCATGCTGAGGCTGGCACCTGTATGGCACTGCCCAGGCCACCAGGGCAGTGCCCAGGCCAAGCCAGTGCCTAGGTCACCAGAGCAGTAACCAGGCCACCGGGGCAGTACCTAGGCTACTGGGGAAGTGCCTAGGCCACCAGAGCAGTGACCAGGCCACCAGAGCAGTGACCAGGCCACCAGAGCAGTGACCAGGCCACCATAGCAGTGACCAGGCCACCATAGCAGTGACCAGGCCACCAGAGTAGTGACCAGGCCATCAGAGCAGTGACCAGGCCACCAGAGCAGTAACCAGGCCACCAGAGCAGTGACCAGGCCACCAGAGCAGTGACCAGGCCACCAGAGCAGTGACCAGGCCACCAGAGCAGTGACCAGGCCACCAGAGCAGTGACCAGGCCACCATAGCAGTGACCAGGCCACCAGAGCAGTGACCAGGCCACCAGAGCAGTGACCAGGCCACCAGAGCAGTGACCAGGCCACCAGAGCAGTGACCAGGCCACCAGAGCAGTGACCAGGCCACCAGAGCAGTGACCAGGCCACCAGAGCAGTGCCCAGGCCATCAGAGCAGTAACTAGGCCACCAGAGAAGTGCCCAGTCTACCAGAGCAGTGACCCGGCCACCAGAGCAGTGACCAGGACACCAGAGCAGTGACCAGACCAACAGAGCAGTGTCCAGGCCATCAGAGCAGTAACTAGGCCATCAGAGAAGTGCCCAGTCTACCAGAGCAGTGCACAAAGCCACCAGAGCCGTGACCAGCCCACCAGAGCAGTGACCGGCTACCAGAGCAGTGACCAGCCCACCAGAGCAGTGCCAAGTCTACCAGAGCAATGACCAGCCCACCAGAGCAGTGCCAAGTCTACCAGAGCAGTGCCAAGTCTACCAGAGCAGTGCCTAGGCCACCAGGGCAGTGACCAAGGCAGTACCCATGCCACCAGAGCAGTGACCAAGCTACCAGAGCAGTGGCCAAGCTACTAGGCCATTGCCCATGCCACCAGAGCAGTCATTGAAGCCAAAACCTTGTGTAGTTTTAAAAATAGGTTAGACAAGTACATGAGTGGGAGTGTGTAAGTGTGAGATGGACCTACTTAACTTGGGTTAGTAGGCTTGCAACAGTGCTTCTTCATTTTTAACTGGGTGTGACTTGGACCTTCCTAGTATAAGTCAGTAGGCCTGCTGCAGTGTTTCTTCTTTATATTCTTATACATAATTAAGGTTGCCGTGTGAAGCACTAAAACACTACACACACACACACACAAAGTTGAAAACTCAGATGAGTCACAGGGATGTTAGGAAGTATTTCTTCAGCCATAGAGTTACCAGGAAATAGAACAATCTGGAGAGTGATACAGTGGAGGCAGGATCCATGCACAGCTTTAAGAAGAGGTATGATAAAGCTCATGGAGCAGGGAGAGAGTGAACCAAGTAGCGACCAGTGAAGAGGCGGGGCCAGGAGCTATGAATCGACCCCTGCAACCACAATTAGGTGAGTATACACGCACACACACACATTAGGTGAGCACACATACATAGATTCCTGATAGGGCAGACATGTGGTCATCTAGTTGGTGAAAGAGTCTGACCTCCCGCCAGCCATCTGGCTCAAATCAAAACACAACTGCCTTATATATAACACACATAAGAAAGAAGGAACACTGCAGCAGGCCTACTGGCCCATGTGAGGCAGGTCCAAGTCTTCTACCGGCTTAAGCCAATGCCCCAACCTAGTCAGGTCGGATCACATTCACTTTAGGAAGGAACACGGCATCTGACCTAGTAGCACAAGCTAGTCAGGTTCAACTCACACCCACCCACACCCACTCATGTATTTATCTAACCGATTTTTAAAACTACACAATGTTTTAGCCTCTATAACTGTATTCAGGAGTTTGTTCCACGCAACCATTGCTGCGAGTCCTGTCTAGGCTAGATATTTTTAGTGCGCTATTTACATCCTCTTTATTTATTCCTGTTTTCCATTTATACACCTCAGTCATATCCTCCCTAATTCTACGTCTTTCTAGAAAGTGCAGATTTAGGGCCTCAGTCTATCCTCATAGCTAAGATTTCTGATACATGGGATCAACTTTGTCATCCTTCTTTGTACGTTTTCCAGAGCATTTATATCCATTCTGTAATACGGTGACCAAAACTGTGCAGCATAATCTAGATGAGGCCTAACCAAGAATATATAGAGTTGAAGAACAACCTGAGGACTCCTATTATTTATGTTTCCTGATATGAAGCCAAGGATTCTGTTCACTTTATTGTGAACACTAATGCAATGTTGTCTTGGTTTTAGATTACTGCTAATCAGAACTCCTAAATCCTTTTCGCAATCAGTAGTATTAAGATCTACATTATTTAGTTTAAATGTGGCATGGTTATTTTCCTGTCCATTGTTTAGAACTTTGCATTTGTCTATATTAAACTGCATCTGCCACTTCTCCGACCACTGCATCAGTCTATTCAAATCTTCCTGGAGTGCTCTAATGTCCTCGTCAGAATGAACTGGACGGCCTATTTTGGTGTCATCGGCAAACTTGCTTATGTCACTATTTATTCCCTCATCTATGTCGTTTATGTAGATTGTGAACAACAAGAGGCCCTATTGTTCATCCATATAGGATCATTTTTGTTTAATCTGATTTCCCTATTTGGAACATAAGTTGTCTGAGCAGCTTGAAATATGCTCTGGAAAACGTCATATCGGCACCCATCACCACCTACCTGCCCCATTGTCAGGTCATTCCAGTTCAATCCACCCAGGTAATTTTTCAGTCCTATGAAATCAGCCAAGCAGAAGTCAAGGACAGAGACTTGATTGACATTATTAGGGTAATTCCGTGATAAATTAAAACTGAGTGATTTGTGATCACTTTCCCCAAGCTCATCTAGTTGGTTCTATCACAAACTGTTTTAAAAAACAATCCTGAATCGTATCAAGAAAGTCACTTGACTCTAAATTTCCTGTCAAATTGCTCCAGTCAATTTGTCTGTCTAAAGTTGAAATCTCCCATTAGCACAACATTTTCGTATGTAGATGCCTTACGAATTTCGTCCCATAGAAGTTTACTGCACTCCCTATCAAGATTTGGGGGCCTGTAAATCACACCCAAGATTAGATTTTCACGGCCCTCGAGAAGCTGTAACCAAACAGATTCAGTGGCTGACGCTTCTAATTTTATATATTGTCTAAGACAACAATTTAAATTGTCTCTGACATACATCGCTAATCCACCACTCTTCCTATTGACCCTATCAGTGTGAAATAATTTATAGCCTTGTATGTGACATTCAGAAGGCATCTCTCTATCTTTCAGATTGAGCCAGGTTTGTTATAAAAATAATATCTATGTTTCCTGCACTTGCAATTAATCTTAGCTCATCTATCTTATTTCTTACACTCCTGCTATTAGCATAGTAAACCTTAAGGGAGCTAGTATATTGCTGCCCTCTGCTGTCTCCCTTTGTTTGCTGACCTGATCCATTGTCTTTATTTATAACTTTATGATGAATGTCTTTTATACATTTACTGTTTTCAGCCCTAGTGTTGCAATCTGACTGTTTCCCACACACACCCATACCTCTATCTTCTATCAGTTTAAAATCCTAGACATGTCAGCAATGGCCCTCTCGATCGAGTTGGCTACCACCCCTGCCCCAGAGAGATGTACCCCATCCCTTGCATACATATCATGTTTGCCATAAAAGTTGTCCCAGTTGTCAATGAATGGGATTGCAAGTTCCTTGCAGTATCTGTCTAGCCAGCAATTTACACCAATTGCCCTTGACAACCATTCATTTCCCACTTCGCTTCTAGGCAAGATGCTACGTATTATTGGGACCCCTCCCTTAGACTTAATTAAATCTATAGCTGACCTGTACTTATCTAGCAGCTCTTCTCTCCTACCCTTCCCAATATCATTTCCACCAGCACTGAGACAGATAATGGGCTTGTTCCCATTACCTGATGTGATATTATCCAACCTGTTGACTATGTCACCAACACCAGCTCCAGGGAAACACACCCTCTCTCTCACCTTCTTATTCCTATTACAGAAAGCACCGTCCATATATCTTACCTGTGAGTCACCAACCATAAAAATTCGCTTACCTCAATTAGCAGGGGAAGTAGTACCTTTACCTTCACTGACCACTGAAGTACACTCATCCTGAAGAACAGAGAAGCGATTTCCTACCTTCAAATCTTCTCTCCTAACTCCTTATTTTGATGCTCCTCCCATTACTGGGAACCACTCGCCACGTGTAGCAGGTGCTGGACTGCACCCTCACTGCTGGTAGCCTTTTCATCCTCCCTCCCTTCACCCTCCTCGCAGCGAGTGACAGACTGCACCTCACTGCTGGTAGCCTCATTCCCCTCAACCACTCCAGCCACCTCACACTCACTCCCAAACCCATCGAGGTGAACCTTCAGCCTCCTAATTTCCTCCTGGAGAAGCAGGACCTCCTCCTTCAACACTCCAACCTCAGATTTTAAAACACTGCAGAAGCAAGCCATGGCTTTGTAACCCTCCACACTAATCCCCAAAGCAGCTCAGGGCCTGTGACCTCTCGTGACGACTGACCATAATACAAATTTATCCAGTAAAATATATTAAAAATCTTATCATTCTTCGCAAAATAAGCAGATCAATGTTCAACCTTTCAAGATTGATGGACTGATTACATCGACTCCAGGCTGAGGGACTGATTACCTCAAACTCCTCCTGATCTTCACCATTCTTCTTTGTTTAGGACTGATGAAGCCACTGCGTGGCGAAACGTTTCCTCAATAAAGATACCCAAGTGTTGCACATATGTCTAATTCGTCAAGTTGTCAGTTCTGTGAACCATTTAATTAGTCAGAAGAGTGTTAATAATTCCCCAACACAAAGCCAGATCCAAAGTCAGAATCAGAGACAATGTGAGAGGCGGATTTAAATGAAGATTTGAGATGTTCAAATTAATGAGCCTCTGATCTTCAGGGAGGATCATAGGCTCATGCCCTTTCAGGAATAAAGCATAAAAAAAATATATCAAACGAGGTAAAGTAATGATACAAAATCGAAATATTTTAATTGTTGCATTGTATAAAATATAATGGAAGACAAGCCTGATAAGTAATATATATAAAAAAGAATAAAATTTTTTTTTCTGATCCACTGGCAAATAATTGCAACAAAATACAAATGAACTGGAGTGTTGATCCCGAGAGTAGTATAGATAAATTGTCAGTTCGGGAAGGAACCCCTTCATACAAGGTCCTGCAGCAGAGTGCTGGGAGAAGGAAATGCAGCAGAAGTGGCTCAAGGATCGTAGCAGTTGAGACTGCTGTTGTTGCTTTTTTAAGAGCTACGACTGTTTATGCTATATGGGTCCTGATTGAGAGAGTGAAGCCATGGTCGGGGCGAGACATTCAAGAGCCTCGCCACTCAGAGTGAAGGTGAGCATGTCACAGGCACGTAGTGAGGGTGGACAGTTTGAGAATAATAATGCTCTACAGTACACCAATATATGACAAGATTATGAGACTGAATTTATAGCAAAGTAGTATCTGCGTGATTTCCTTAATCGTGAAGCTGTGATATGCCTTGCAGAGCAGAGTGATGTAAAATTAGAGCTCCGCCTCTCCTCTGCTCTCTCGTCTTTGACAGCACATAAATTTCCATACTATTGTTTCAGCTTCACATTGTTCCTACATGTAGGCCAGGATGAATTACAACAATTGGATATGCTGAATATTGAAGACAGAGTAAAACAACTTAAATTAAATCAAGTTTATAAAATTGCTCACAAACAGTGTCCAGAATATCTTGCTGCCAATTTTGTCAAGGCTGGGAACCAAAGCAGTCATAGTACTAGAGGAAGAGAGCACAACTTTGTAGTACCCACAGTCAGTGGCCAGGCTTCAAACACCTTTTATTGTACAGCAATAAAGAAATGGAACAGACTGCCTGTACATGTCAAAGCCAGTCACAGCATGAGCCAGTTCAAGAAGAGAGCCAAAAGGTACCTAATGAATGTAGCGACAGAAAGGGAGGAGAATGATTTTTTATTTTTTTAGCTAACACACATGTATATGTAAATAACTCTTTTTACCTTATTCCTAGTATACATATATCCTTTATAATATAATGACATATATATCCTACAATGTAAAAATTAAGGTATAAAAAGGACCCCAATGGAAATAAGTCACTCTGTCTGACTTTTTTGCGTAAATACATTATCCTAGGTTCTCTACACATATGCTGCTATGTATGATAATGTATGTAAATGTATTTGTGTTTACCTGAATAAACTTACTTACTTACTATGGAGCAAAACTCTTCTCTAGGCTGAGGACTGATCACCTCAAAACTACGTCTTCAAGGGTGATGAACTGATTAAATCTTTACATCTCTACTGCTTCTACTTCCTCCTCTGTACTCTAATGAAGAAGTCTTCTGCATAGGTGAAACATTTCGGAATAAAGATACCTAATTGTAGCACATGTGTCTAACTTATCAATTAACTCTCCCAGGTGAGGCAGGAGTTAGGAAGTAGACAGTACCCACACAAACTGGCCTGGTAGTGACCACTTCTTTTAGCATACGCAAGGAAACAAGCAACAAATTTGATTGCATTTTTAGGTATCACGAGTTTAGTGAACCCTTAAATACTATATTTTCGTACAATTTTATGCCAGAGGTACAGTGTTCTTATCTTTCACTAACTACTTGCAAGGCTTTTGTTTATGCCTTCAGAACACATTTTGCAATCGACTTCAAATTTCCAACCCTGGTAAATTTGCAATTGGTAGTTTCAAATGTCCCCTGCTCAGTTTTATATAGACCACTCCCAGTACGGGCTATGTAATAACTTTAGAAAGTCGCTTTTGATCGCATCAAAATTTCAACATTGGTGTATCCTACTTAGAGAAAGGTTTATATTGTTAGTGGTGTGTATAGGTGCTATTTTGCCACCTTTAATCTCGAAATGCCTCCTTCAAGAGGGGGGGGGGCTTGATATAGGTGAAGGGGAATGGGGGCTTTTGGTCAAAGGAACTGGACTTATTCTTCTCTTCCTTGTATTTAATTTTAATGCCTCCCATTCCTAAGGTGTTATATGACCCCTACGAGTTTAGCGTTTCCCCGACTAAAATAATAAAAATATTTGATCAATATTTAATAAGTGATGCATCTTATGAAATGCATGAAACGTTGTTTGGGGGTTTAGGCTGTGTATACAAATATTGTTGCATTGTAATAACTGAAGAATACATCTAGTAGGCTTCAAACTTTAAGTGCTGTTGTGTTTTCCCTCAAAGGAAGTTTCATCTTGATTTTAGGTTCTGTATATTTAATGTGTCAATTTTAATTACTGAATCTAAGAACAGTGGGCAGCATGAGATGTGCTCTTCAATTTTACCGACAAGCTAGGCTTGCCAGTGCCCCTGTGATGGCCTACCAACAAGATACACAACACTAACGTACATACATACACACCCATCATCATATAAATCAACTGTGGAAACCTAGCAACTTAATTTTATGTCAACCAAAATAGAAATACCTGTTTTTACCCTACATCGGCCCCGTTGCCACAAGATGGGCAAACTACCTAAGTTCTTCCTATTACACCCACACAACTGAAGCAACATTCTCATGGCTAGGGTAAAGCATGGGAGAAGCAACGCTACAAACTACTGCAGGACTCAGAACACGGGGATAGGTTGGAGCCAATGACTTTCTACAAGGAAGAAGTGTAATAATGTTGGTAAAATTACCGACAATATGTTAGGTGAAGGGACACAAATGCAACTAATGTGACTTTTTTTTGTGGCAATAAAAGTCACAAAAAAGTCACATTAGTGCACTTGTGTTCTTCTACCTAACATATTGTCGGTAATTCTACCAGCATTATTACAATTTGTCGGACACTGCAGCATAATGGACATTTCATGCAGACGTTATTTGGACACCCTCCTTCGTGCTCATAGCTTTCGCAACAGACACAACTTTCTACAAGATTGCCGTGCAGAGGTGATCCCTAAATCTACTCCTACACAACTCTCAAACTCCAGACACTCATTCTCTCCAGCTACCCAAGCTCACTTGACTGAATGCTCCGAAGAGCTTTCAAACATTGCCAAGGAAACATTTGAAACGGCAAGAAATATGAGGGCCAATCTGCACTTGACCACCGCACTGCTGAGCACATTCTCAGTACACTCACCACAGCCAACCTCCAACACAAGATTCAACTCAAACGCCACAATAAAATGTAACATTAGTTGTACTTGTGTCCTTTTACCTAACAAGGGAGAAGTGAGTGTATGGGCCCGGCTATAGCCAGCGCATCGCCGGGTTCGAACCTGCAGCGTTACACGTATAATTCTGGATACTCTTCTTGGATCATTGTGGTACAGGGTACTAACTGGGGTTATTCAATACGTATCTTGTATCTCGCAGCGACCGAAATACATCTAGTTTTCTTACGTGATTTCCAGTCTCAAAATCTGTGTAAACTAAAACATTATATTTAATTTATTTTCTAATTAGATTAGGTTAGGTTACATGAACCCATCAACACATATTCAGTCACAAAAAGCAGTTTTAATAAAAACTGCCAACAGTAACAGCCTGGTTGATCAGGTCCTGATCCACCTGGCCATGGATCGAGCCGCGGGGGCGTTGACCACGAGAACACCCCCCAGGTATACTCAAGGTAAGGTGGTGACTAAGCATCATCGGGAAACGTTCAGATCTGCACGAGTGTTATTGGTGATTTTGATAACTTGTTTTATAAGTTAATATATCATAGCTTAGTGGTAGTGTTTGTCTCACAACCGAAAGGACTTGGGTTCGATTCCCAAACTAGTCGGGTTGCTTGCTAGGTAACATTCCATTGGATTATTATTATTATTATTATTATTATTATTATTATTATTATTATTATTATTATTAATGTTATTATTATTATTATTATTATTATTATTATTATATTAGGGGAAGCACTAAATATGTAAGGGTCATTCAGTGCCTGGGCTTGGGTGGTAGCGTCCTCAGCTCACACACTGAGGGGTTAGGATTGATCTCCGGCACGGTGGAACGTTGGCCATGTTTCCTTACATCTGCTGTCCCTGTTCACCTAGCAATAAGTAGGTACCTGGGTGTTTATCATATTATACCTACTGTCCTTCTTCATCACCTAGCAGTAAATAATAATAATAATAATATTACTAATAATAATATCTTTATTTCTACATGTACATGTACAAGGTATACAGGCCTAGCTGACATCAGTGACATGCTATTATATAGAAAGCCGCTTGTTATGCAGAGCATTTTGGGTAAATTTTTGTCTGTAATAGTTGTTTCGTGTATTTGTAGAAATAAAGATAATTATTGTCACTGCTAGGATGGACCACTATGGTATCCGGAGAAGCCGCGGGGTTTCACCTTTAAATGGGAAAATAATTTGAATGAATCAAGGTATTCTAAACCTTCCTTCAGGATTAATTGTGTATCAAACATGCCGTATACATCCACATACGAAATATTTTATAAAGCTTCTGTTAATTGATTTTTTAGTTACTAAAGATTCATAGGTTATCTTCTGCGTTGGTGCGGGCTTGTGAAGGATGGGAACCACGCCACATCGTATATACTACTCAGTGTTCGTCTTCCTCGCCACTCAACATGCTTGTATATTATAAATTATGATGAATTACGAAACTTAGTGCGTATGAAATTGTATATTGATGAATGTAATATGAGACGTTTTGCATAGTTGTAATTTTACGTCCCAGAAATGATGGTTTATGTTAGTCAAGTTAAGCGGAAGCTGAGGCCAAGTGTGGGCATCGTCCGCTTGTTGTTGTAGTGAAGGAACAACACCGAGGCTCCGGAGGCAGATGACGGCGTGGTGAGGCTTTATTATTATTCATATTTTCTTAACTTACTCTGAAGTATATGCTATTTTTGGTAGGCATTATCATATGCGCATCAATAACATTTGCTTAACGACAACAGGGATAAGGAATTTAGTGTAAGGGTGTGTTTAGGCGGGGTTGTGACCTAGGTTATTGGTAGCATAGTACGTGCAGCCTCGGCGGGAGTAGTTTGTTCCTCGGGAACCCAGGTAATGTCTCCTGATGCAGGTCTTTATCAGATGATGACCCGCTTAGTGATTAAGCAACCGTTGACATAGTGGTGCTGGGCACTCGCGTTTAAGGAACTGGTGGTGTACCGGTGCTAGTGCTCTTACCCTGTTACCCCTATCACATACCTTTACTAAAGCCATAAATGCAATAAACAGTGCGTTACCCTTTTCTAAGTATTTTACACATGTATGTTTTAATGCACATTCTTGGTGTATAGATCACTACCCTTCCTAAACCCTCTTTTTGTTCTGCAGTCTTTTAATAATTCTTCCAAACACTCTTGTTATATTATTATATATAAAGTTAAAGTTACTACTTGTTCTAGTCATTTGGTTTATTTCCCTGTAGTTCCTGCACACACTGCTTCCTTCCTTGTTCCTTATTCAAGGGAACTGTGCATGTTTGCCAATCCTTCAGTATTTTCCCTTCTTCCATGCTCTTAATGAATTAATGCACCAGTTCCTCCAAAACTGTATCCCCATCCACTTGTAATTTCTTGCTCCTAATCCGATGTCTAGGGGCTTTACTCTTTCATTTTACCCATTGCCTTATGTACAGTGGACCCCCGAGTAACGAACACCCCGGAAATTGTACAATTATGTAATTATAATATTGTAAGTGCTTGTGGAAGTGTATTTTTGGGGGTCTGAAATAGACTAACCTAGGTGACATTATTTCTTAAGGGAGTAAATTCGTTCGGTAATGGCACTTGAGCAGGCTTCTGGAATGAAGTTTTTACGTTACTCGGGGGTCCACTGTACTTGCTCATCATTCACATCTGGCTTTTTCTTACTCATAATTTTTTTTAAAACACATAGGCCGTTTCCCACCAAGGCAGGGTGGCCTGACAAAGAAAAACTTTCATCATCATTCACTCCATCACTGTCTTGCCAGAGGCGTGCTTACACTACAGCTACAAAACTGCAACATTAACACCCCTCCTTCAGAGTGCCGGCACTGTACTTCCTATCTCCAGGAATCAAGTCCAGCCTGCCGGTTTCCCTGAAACCCTTCATAAATGTTACCTTGCCTACACTCCAACAGCACGTCAAGTCCTAAAAACCATTTGTCTCCATTCGCTCCTATCTAACACGCTCACGCACGCTTGCTGGAAGTCCAAGCCCCTCGCACACAAAACCTCCTTTACCCCCTCCCTCCAACCTTTTCTAGGCCGACCCCTACCCCGCCTTTCCTCCACTACAGATTTACACACTCTCGAAGTCATTCTATTTTGTTCCATCCTCTCTATATGTCCAAACCATCTCAATCGTTCCCACCTGCACCTACCCTTCTGTAACCACAACCTTCAGCAGTGCACTCTTGCACTGCATTCCTAAATTTACCCATACCTCTTCAACCCCTTCCTTATTACATGTACTCCTTTTATCCCACCTTTCTACTAACAGTTGCTTATATCTCCCACTGTGTATTTTAGTTCATTCACTTGTACTTCTCTGTCTCCCACTTTTACTATACCTATTACTAAGTAATCTGACATATCAGTTTCTCCTCTAAGAAACATACACATCCTGAAGTTTACACATCGACCTTTTATCCACCAATATATAGTCTGGTAAACTACATCATATCTTATAAACGTTTTTATCCTTATTTTATTCAAAAAACAAATATTACCTATTACTGGATTTCTTTTTGTACATAATTCAGTTAGAGGTCCTGCATAATTTACCTCTGGCACTTCAAGGTTATCTACTGTACCCTCTACAACAGTCTCTCCCACTTCAGCATATAGGTCAACCGCAATAGTTATTCTCTCATTTGGTTCGAGACTCCCTAAATATTCTTTTAAACACTTCCCAGAATCTCTCTCTCTTCTTGATCCTTTCGCCTCCATGTATGGCACATAAACATTTAATATAACACACTTCTTACAGTCTACTTTTACTCTAATCCATGTGGAAGACAACCTTACATCAAGCACTAAACCTATGAGGGTTTTTCAGTCCAGTGCTGGAAACAGCATTATCTTCCAGCCACTAATGAAAAGTTATTTCCTATAATTATGTTAATTTATTATGCTGTTGGTTTCAAAGAATTTGTAGTAATTAATCCAATTTAATTTTCTTTAATGCAGATGGAAGAAGAAGGATTAATGTCCTCTGTCCCACAAGATTCTCTTGATAAGGATTTTACTAAAGAAATGGATGTTGTAGAGGGTGATGAAAGTAAGTTAGATGGGAATAATGCTGGTGAAGACGAAGAGGCTGATGCAGATGACTCTAATGAAGTTGAAGAGAGTCAAGATGCTGAGGAGAAGGAACCCTCAGAAGAAGTAAATCCGCAGGAAGATGCATTAGATAACATCAATGATGATGGAGAATCTGCAAATAAGTCAGATAATAAGGAGAAAAGTGAAGACGAAAAAGCTCCTCCTGAAAAGTCTGCGGAGAAGGAAGTGGGTATCACACACTATGCCGGAAATCATGAGGGTTTCTTTGGTATTATTAAACAAAGGTAGGTTATTGCTTTATGAAAATTGTCTAAATTCTTTGTGAAAAAAAGTTAAGAAATGGAATATGTAATAAATACCAGCTGGGATATGTAATAAATACCAGCTGGGAATCAAACCCGAGTTATTTAACTAGCTTCTCCTGGAAACTAGATACATTCTCGAAACCTTATTCCACCATTAAATATACAGTGGTACCTCTACTTACGAGCAGCTCACAACTCGAACAATTATGTAAGTGTATTTTTGTAGGTACTTTTGTAAGTGTATTTTTAGGGGTCTGAAATGGATTAACCTAATTTTCATTATTTCTTGTGGGAAAAAATTCCTTCGGTATCGGCACTTGAATAGCCGACTGGAATGAATTTTACTCATAAGTAGAGGTACCACTGAATGTATAGACACACGCATGCACAAGTAATACAGTCAAAAACAAGTGATCTTAACGCAAAACAAACCACACTAGCTTAAGGCCTTTCACATTTTCGTGCATTGTCAGGAGCTATTCAGTGTTGCAAGAGTTTTAGCTGTATAACCCCTGTGGTTTAGCGCTTCTATTTGATTATAATAATAAATAATAATGCAAGAGTTTTAATAGGTAATTTAATGGAAAGATTTTGTTGGGGGTAAGGAAGTGTGTATAACATATGGCCTGTTCCACCAGATATAGTTCTCTCTGCATTATATTATTATAGTTTTTTTTTTGTGCAAATGGATCTTGCTTAATCCCCAATCTTACACGAGAGTTTCCAGCAGTCCAGCACATAGAAGAAATTGTTGGAAAACCTACAGTATTTAAAATAAATAGGAAATTAGGTATAATGTGGACAAAATTACTTTTTTCAATTTTTGCTTTGAGTAATCCATAGTTTTTGAGTCAATTTTACTCCTGATTATAATATTGGAACATGCAAAGATGTTTTAGCTTAGCAAATCACTACATGTTTAGTTTGGTTTTCATTACATAAATATTTACAATATTCTAATATAACATACTTTTCAGGTTTTCGGATTTTCTTGTGAATGAAATAAACAGTGCTGGAGAGATTGTTTGCATCACAGAACAGATGGTCCCTCATGAACCTGAAGAAATTCCAGGTGACTGTGCATCTTTTTCCTGTAATGTTAATTTTGTTTAAATTTATTGCTTCAAGTAATACATGGTACAGGTCAGCCATCACTAATCCGGCAATCAGTAATCCGGTTCCATCAGTAATCCTGCACTAATTTCAGCTAGCATAATTTCAAATTTCTGGAGTCGC
Source organism: Cherax destructor (assembly GCA_009830355.1). Classification (NCBI taxonomy): domain Eukaryota; kingdom Metazoa; phylum Arthropoda; class Malacostraca; order Decapoda; family Parastacidae; genus Cherax; species Cherax destructor. The sequence continues at coordinate 46,701 of WNWK01003630.1, forward strand.
CACACCAACCTGTTGCTACTGTTTGGTGGTGCTACTTGCTGAACGAGTTATTTCAATTTGTTTTTCTCCATTTATTGTTATAACCTGCTCATTTTTAGCCCTAGCCATTGTTCCAACGAATTTAAAGAAATGCTTCTCGTTGTGAAAAGCACATATACACCGTACATTGTCCATAAAAGATAAGGTGGTTTTGAAGCCACTCAGATAAGCTGTGACCGGTAATTTGGGCCTATATATGAGAGAATAGGTCTGTTTGGTAAGTGTGCACTATATAAAAAATCCTGCAGCACGCAGTGCATAATGAGAAAATACTGTGACCGTGTTTTTGGTGTAAAATTGCTACTTTCTGGTGTATTTTCATATGGCTTTTTTGGTCGTATTCTAATTTTTTTTTTATCTCATTTGATAGAATGGAAGATATATTACAAAAATAGATATGATTTTGATTCATTTCACAATGGAAAGGTAGTAGAAATGTTTGATTTTGGCCGATGTTCAAGAGTAAACAAATGACGTCACCGTCCAATACGTGTCGAACTGGCCGGTCTAATACTTGGTCACAAATAGGTTGACATTATTTATACAATTATTACGATAATGCAGAAGTATCCATACCGGTCAGTCTTCTATTTTTTGTGAAAAAAATTCAAAATGGAAAGCAAGCGTAATATAAGAGGGGACTGGAGATGTGACTAATGAACAGAGAAAATGTTATTTTAGTGCCAGGAATGTCTGCATTGTTTAATCTGGATCCTATTTTGAAATTGTCTGAGTTGTCGGTAAACGAGTACAGTGGTCCCTCGGTTTTCGTGCATCTCCAAACTCGAACATTTATGTAAGTGTATTTTCGTAAGTGCTGTTGCAAGTGTATTTTTGGGGGTCTGAAATAGACTAACCTACGTGACATTATTTCTTAAGGAAGTAAATTCGTTCAGTAATGGCACTTGAGCAGCATTCTGGAACAAATTTTCGGTGAAAACCGAGGGACCACTGTACATCGCTAAGTGAGGAGAGGCTGTACTCAATCGACAGAATAGAAGGAATACTAACAAAATAGATGAGTGTGGTAGACTGGAACAATAGAATGGGCCAAAAATAGGGCGTGAAGTGAGTGAAATCGCCGATGCGTAAATATCGCCGTTGGGTTAAGTGTATTTTAACCTAACCACTCTGTAATCCAGCAAAATCACTAATCTGGCACCCTACAGGTCCTGATGATGCCAGATTAGTGATGGTCAACCTGTACTATTATCAGAATTATATTGATATAAAGTTTAGAGGTTGACCTTTTCTTTTCATTTGCAATATTGCCAGGCGAGACTGTGCACAGTGCTGAGCAAGATTTTTTTAATTTAGGGCTATACTTGTACTGGAAAATGCCTTTCTCTCTTATGTATCTTACCCTGAGCCTTGCCCTCCTCAGAAAAGTTCTTAATAGCTTTTAAAATACTACTACCTATTTCATACATTTCATCCACCTGCCTCATTGTTCTGTAATCCACTCTAGCATATACCTTTTCCAAATTCATAAATGGAACAAATAGCTTCTTATCCATATCATTGTGTTGTTTAAGTAAATGTTTTAAAGCAAATCCTTAATTCGCATCCTCTTCCTTTCCTAAATTAACCTTTGTTTGTCTACAATCCTACTTTGTTTTTCCCCTATGTCAATAATTATTAATATCAGCAAGTCTAATACTTTTTTGTGCTCTCTTAGTCTGCCAGAAAGAGATTGGCCAGTTTGTCCAAATTATTGGAGAGGACAAGAGAAGCAGGAAATGGAGTAGACTCCAGAAGCATCAGTAGCAGGAGAGGAACAAACTAGATTACTATAAAGGGTATTTAGTTTGGCAAAAAGTAAGTCTGATGTCTAAGGAATGGAGGGATTTGTTAAGATTTAGGAGACTTGAAATATAGGGAATGTAAAGAATAGATTTCACAGGGGTAGAGAATTTGGGAAAGAAAAGTCTGTTTACCATGTGAGTAGGCAGAATTCATGAAAACGGAAGGGTAGCCAAGGCGAGAGAATGAACTGTGAAGAGTGGAAATTTCTGAGTCAAAAAACTGAGGGGTCACAAATGAAGAGGGCACAGAAAGAAAGAAATAATGCTTTTCTTAGCAGGAAGAATGGTAAGAAAAGTAGTGAATATACATTCCACTGTGGATTAGCTTGCGATAAATGGAAAAAAGAAAAGCCTGTAGCTTAGTGATGGACATGCACATCAAGGAAAGGAAGCAAAGAGCTAGGTTCCCATTCAGCTTTAAACTGGGAGGAAGGAGCAGTAATCTAGTTCATACCTCTCCTGCTGCTGATTCTTCTCTTGTCCTTTGGAAAAACTGGCCACTCTCTTTGTAATAGATCCCTAACATATTTTAGCAGGTATACTCAACAAAGATGGCATAAATTTATATCTTGATGTAAAAAGTATAAATATACTGTTGATTAATTTTTAGAAATCTTTGTGACCTCAGGTATTGTAATTGTAGCAATTATTTCAATTTATTTTAAAGCTGAACCAGCTGAGCTACCACCAGAACTGACACCAGAGAAGATCAGTGAACTAAATAGGTTGGTGGGTATTAAAGAGCCTGTGAGATTACCCATTGTTCCTCCAACTAAAAAAGACCTTGAAGCAGAGGAGACTCCCACATGTGATCAGAGTGAGACGGAAGAGTCTGAGATCAGCTTGCAACAGGCAGATGAAGATAAAAAAATGCAAGATGATGATGATGGTGAAGAAGACAATGATCAGGATGACAAATTAGCAGAGGAAGGTTTAAATGATGTCAAGCAGGAAACTGAAGATAAAGAAAAGGACGAGAATGAAGAAATGGAACATCGTGAATTTATAGAAAGTGGAACAGAATTCCAAATGGCATTAAAAGAAGACGATGAATTGGATAAAATAACTGGAGAAGAAGAAGGAGCAAAAGACATGGAAGCCATATTTAAAAAGCCATCAGAAGAAACCTTCAACAAGGGATCATCAACTGAGAATTACAAAAAGAATAAAGACAAGTTTAGTAAGGAAACAGGAGGTAGGTGTATTATGGTGTTCATTAATGAATAAACCACATGTGCAATACCTAGCTATGTTTATTTGAGTTGACATTTCACTTACCACTTACCAGTGTCTTTACCAGTTTAATACAGACATGAGTTTGTATGTAATGTCATAGGGTAAGCGACTGGCATATTGGTGGTCAAGTTTATACCAGCAATGTGTTTACTATCCTGGGTCCCAACAAAGCTGTGTATTTTAAGCATAACTGTACATTACTACTACTACAGATAATAATAATACAAAATGGTAATTGACAGTTACTTTTTTCTGATGATACTGTGCTTTTTGGAGATTCTGAAGAGAAATTGCAAGGGTTAATGGATAAGTTTGGGAGGGTGTGTAAAGGAAGAAAGTTGAAAGCGAACATAGATAAGAGTAAGGTGATGAGGGTTTCAAATGAGTTAGGTAAGAAAAAAATGGGTATCAGATTGGAGGGAAGGAGTATGGAACGGGTGAATATGTTCAGATACTTGGGAGTAGACTTGTCGGTGGATGGGTTTATGAAGGATGAGGTAAACCATAGAATTGATGAATGGGAAAAATGGTGGGTGGTGTGTTAAGGTATCTTTGGAAACAAAGAACATTATCCTTGGAGGCAAAGAAGTGAATGTGTGAGAGTATAGTGGTGCCAACTCTCTTATATGAGTGTGAAGCATGGGTTGTGAATGTTGCAGTGAGGAGGCTGGTGGCAGTGGAGATGTTATTTCTAAGGGCAACGTGAGCCATAAATATTATGCAGAGAATTGTAGTGTGGAAATTAGGAGGAGGTGTGGGGGTTACTAAAAGTATTATTTAGAGGTTTGAGGAGGGGTTGTTTTAGTTTGGTCATTTAGAGAGGATGGAACAAAATAGGATGACTTGGAGGGTGTATTAAAATGTAGTGTAGGGGAGGAGGGGTAGGGGTCATGCTAGGAAAGGATGGAGGGAGGTGGTAAAAGAGGTTTTGTGTGCAAGGGGCTTGGGTATACAGCAGGCATATGTGACCATGTTAGATAGGAGTGATTGGAGACTAATGGTTTTTGGGACTTGACAAGCTGTTGGAGTGTGAGCTGGGTAATGTTTTGTGAAGCAATTCAGTAGTGACAATGTCTTGCTATCTGCTGATTTAATTTTCTCCTTAGAGATTTGTCACATTTCGTTGTGATGGATACTGTATGACCCATGTGGGTTTAGCACTTAATTTTGATTAAAATCATAAAATTATGATGGGTACTGTATCTGCTAAATCTTATCTGTTCTCTTCTGCCTCAAAGTCGATTTTCTCCTAGTTCTTGTTTAGCATTGATTTTTATAAACAAATGGTTTGTAAAGTGTTTTGAAAACCAAAATTATATTCCACATTCTTTTTGTTTATTGCTAATTTAGCCCAGGCATCATATTAATATCTTCCTGGAGGCCAGTGTGAGAGGGAACCCACAGATGTTGAACTTAATGTCTTTGTCAGTAATATGTGAATGTGTGTGTGGTTTTTGTACATAAGCATGTTACATTCAGACTTCAGTATTCATAAGTAATGAGAATAGGGCCAGAACCTAAACTGCGTAGTTTCATTCAGTATTATCTCTGCAGGACAACCTCGAACCTCATGAAAGGTCGCAGTGCTTGCCGTCACACTGGTCCAATACTTGGCATCCAGCTGCTAGACTATTCCAGGACAGCTTCAGAGAAGGCTTACACTTCATCTCATCCTGCATGCATGAAAACAGTTTCATTAGATTAAGAGGGAAATATTATGCTAATTCACTATCTATAGACTTGTAGAAACTATTAATGTTGGCTAGGGATCTAAACTCTAATTGATCATGCAGGAACTGGGAATAACAAGTATTCAAGTTTGATCCAAGGAAAGGAAGGATAGGTTCATTTCCTTGGATGAAGAATCCCTCACAAGCAGGATACCTTGAAGGTACAAGGTATATTGATATGGCAAATTGGATGAAAGAACTTAATTCATTCACCCAGGATATTTATTGGTTATGTTTTATTCCTGAGACCTTGGTCTCTCTAAATGTCTCAGGTTCCATGGTCCTGCCAGGACCAATTTTTTTTTTTTTAACACTTCGGCTGTTTCCTACCGAGGCAGGGTGACCCAAAAAGAAAGAAAAACCTTTTATCATCATTCAATACTTGCACCATCACTCATACATAATCACTGTGTTTGCAGAGGCGCTCAGATACGACAATTTAGATGTCCCTCCAAACTGCCAATATCCCAAACCCCTTTTAAGTGCAGGCATTGTACTTCCCACTTCCAGGACTCAAGTCCGGCTAACTGGTTTCCCTGAATCCCTTCACAAAATATTACCCTGCTCATACTCCAACAGCTCGTCAGGTCCCAAAAACCGTTCGTCTCCATTCACTCCTATCTAACACGCTCACGCACACTTGCTGGAACTCCAAGCCCCTCGCCCACAAAATATCATTTACCCCCTCCCTCCAACCTTTTTGAGGACGACTCCTACCCCACCTTCCTTCCCCTACAGATTTATACGTTCTCCAAGTCATTTTACTTTGTTCCATTCTCTCTAAATGACCAAACCACCTCAACAACCCCTCTTCTGCCCTCTGACTAATACTTTTAGTAACTCTACACCTCCTCCCAATTTCCACACTACAAATTCTCTGCATAATATTTACACCACATATTGCCCTTAGACACGACATCTCCACTGCCTCCAGCCTCCTCCTTGCTACATCATTTACAACCCATGCTTTACACCCATAGAAGAGTGTTGTTATCACTATCCTCTCGTACATTCCCTTCTTTGTCTCCATGGATAACAAATATATCCTGAGTGTAGGCATTTGTACTACTGAACTATATAAAGTTGACCTACCTTACATTTGTATACGTAGGTTGGTAGACAGCAACCACCCAGGGAGGTACTACCGTCCTGCCAGGTGAGTGTAAAACGAAAGCTTGTATTTGTTTTACTTGATGGTAGGATTGCTGGTGTCTTCTTTCTGTCTCATAAACATGCAAGATTTCAGGTATGTCTTGCTACTTCTACTTACACTTAGGTCACACTACACATACATATACACATTTATGTATACACACTCATCTGAGTTTATCGTAATAGTTCTTTTTCTTATTGCTTATACTTTCATATCCATGGGGAAGTGGAATAAGAATCTTTCCTCCGTAAGCCATGTGTGTTGTAAAAGTCAACTAAAATGCCAGGAACAATGGGCTAGTAACCCCTTTTCCTGTATAGATTTACTAAAAAGAAAAAGAAGAAAACCGTCAAAGTGGGATGTTTGAATGTACATGGATGTTGTGCGAATGATAAGAAAGAGATGATTGTATAGATGTTATGAATGAAAAGAAGCTGGATGTCCTGGCTTTAAGTGAGACAAAACTGAAGGGGGTAGGAGAGTTTCAGTGGGGAGAAATAAATGGGATTAGGTCAGGGGTTTCAAATAGAGTTAGAGCTAAAGAAGAAGTGGCAATAATGTTGAATAATCAGTTATGGCAGGTAAAGAGGGAATATAAATGTATAAATTCAAGGATTATGTGGAGCAAAATAAAGGTTGTATGTGAAAAGTGGGTTATAGTAAGTGTTTATGCACCTGGAGAAGAGAGAAGTGTAGAGGAGAGAGATTTTGGGGAATGTTGAGTGAGTGTGTGGGGAGTTTTGAACCAAGTGAGAGAGTACTTGTGGTTGGAGATCTTAATGCTAAAGTGGGTAAAAATGTAGTGGAGGGAGTAGTAGGTAAATTTGGGGTGCCAGGGGTAAATGTAAATGGGGAACCATTAATTGAGCTATGTGTAGAAAGAGGTTTGGTAATAAGTAATACATATTTTATGAAAAAGAGGATAAATAAATATACAAGGTATGATATAGCACGTAAGGAAAGTAGTTTGTTGGATTATGTATTGATGGATAAAAGGTTGATGGGTAGGCTTCAGGATGTACGTTTATAGAGGGGCAACGGATATATCGGATCATTATTTGGTTGTAGCTACAGTTAGAGTAAAAGGTACATGGGACAAAAAGAAAATGGCAACAGCAAGTAAGAGAGAGGTAAAAGTGTATAAACTAAGGGAGGAGGAAGTTAGGGTGAGATATAAGCAACTATTGGCAGAAAGGTGGGGTAGTGCAAGTATGAGTAGTGGAAGGGTTGAAGAGAGTTGGGATAGTTTTAAAAATGCAGTATTAGAATATGGGGCAGAAGTTTGTGGCTATAGGAGGGTGGGTGCAGGAGGAAAGAGGAGTGAGTGGTGGAATGAAGAAGTAAAGGGTGTGATAAAAGAGAAAAAAGTAGCTTATGAGAGGTTTTTACAAAACAGAATTGTAATAGAAGAGCAGAGTACATATATGGAGAGTAAAAGAAAGGTGAAGAGAGTGGTGAGAGAGTGCAAAAGAAGAGTGGATAAAAGAATGGGAGAGGCTCTGTCAAGAAATTTTGCTGAAAACAAGAAAATTTTTTGGAGTGAGATAAACAAGGTAAGAAAGCCTAGGGAATGAATGGATTTGTCAATTAAAAACAGAGTAGGGGAGTTAGTAGATGGGGAGCTGGAGGTATTGGGTAGATGGCGGGAATATTTTGAGGAACTTTTAAATGTCGATGAAAAAAAGGGAGGCGGTAATTTCATGTACTGGCCAGGGAGGTACAACATCGTTTAGGAGTGAAGAAGAGCAGGATGTGAGTGTGGGGGAGGTGCGTCAGGCATTACGTAGAATGAAAGGGGGTAAAGCAGCTGGAACTGACGGGATTATGACAGAAATGTTAAAAGCAGGGGGGGATATAGTGCTGGAGTGGTTGGTATTTTTGTTTAATAAATGTATGAAAGAGGGGAAGGTACCTAGGGATTGGCAGAGAGCATGTATAGTTCCTTTTGTATAAAGAGAAGGGGGATAAAAGAGAGTGTAAAAATTATAGGGGAATAAGTTTACTGAGTATACCAGGTAAAGTGTATGGCAGGGTTATTATTGAAAGAATTAGAGGTAAGACAGAGTAGGATTGCAGATGAGCAAGGAGGCTTTAGAGTGGGTAGGGATGTGTAGATCAAGTGTTTACAGTGAAGCATATATGTGAACAGTATTTAGATAAAGGTAGAGAAGTTTTCATTGCATTTATGGATTTAGAAAAGGCATATGATAGAGTGGATAGGGGAGCAATGTGGCAAATGTTGCAAGTGTATGGAATAGGTAGTAAGTTACTGAAGGCTGTAAATAGTTTTATGAGGATAGTGAAGCTCAGGTTAGGGTGTGTAGGAGAGAGGAGATTACTTCCGGTAAAAGTAGGTCTTAGACAGGGATGTGTAATGTCACCATGGTTGTTTAATATACAGTGGTACTCGACTTACGATGGTCCCCTAACTCACCCTTTTATGTAAGTTTATTTTTTTAAATGCTTTTGTAAGTGTAATTTTGGGGGTCTAAAAGGACTAGTCTATTTTACAACATTTCTTAAGGAGATAAATTCGTTTGGTAATGGCACTTGAACAGCATTCTGGAATGAAAAAATATCGTAAGTCGAGGTACCACTGTATTTATAGATGGGGTTGTAAAAGAAGTAAATGCTAGGGTGTTGGGGAGAGGGGTGGGATTAAATTATGGGGAATTAAATGCAAAATGGGAGTTGACACAGTTACTTTTTGCTGATGATACTGTGCTTATGGGAGATTCTAAAGAAAAGTTGCAAAGGTTAGTGGACGAGTTTGGGAGGGTGTGTAAAGGTAGAAAGTTGAAAGTGAACATAGATAAGTGTAAGGTGATGAGGGTATCAAACAATTTAAATAAAGAAAAATTGGATATCACATTGGAGAGAGGGATTATGGAAGAAGTGAATGTTTCCAGATATTTTGGAGTTGACTTGTCAGTGGATGGGTTTATGAAGGATTAGGTTAACCATAGAATTGATGAAGGAAAAAAGATGAGTGGTGCGTTGAGGTATCTGTGGAGACAAAAAACGTTATCTATGGAGGCAAAGAAGGGAATGTACGAAAGTATAGTGGTACCAACACTCTTATATGGGTGTGAAGCATGGGTTGCAAATGCTGCAGCGAGGAGGTGGCTGGAGGCAGTGGAGATGTCCTGTCTAAGGGCAATGTGTGGTGTAAATATTATGCAGAAAATTAGGAGTGTGGAAATTAGGAGGAGGTGTGGAGTTACTAAAAGTATTTGTGAGAGGGCTGAAGAGGGGTTGTTGAGGTAGTTTGGTCATTTAGAGAGAATGGATCAAAGTAGAATGACTTGGAGAGCGTATAAATCTGTAGGGAAAGGAAGGTGGGGTAGGGGTCATCCTCGAAAAGGTTGGAGGGAGGGGGTAAAGGAGGTTTTGTGGGCGAGGGACTTGGACTTCCAGCAAGCATGTGTGAGTGTGTTAGATAGGAGTGAACGGAGACGAATGGTTTTTGGGACCTGTCGAGCTGTTGGAGTGTGAGCAGGGTTATATTTTGTGAAGGGATTCAGGGAAACCAGTTAATTGATTTAGTTGGACTTGAGTCCTGGAAATGGGAAGTACAATGCCTGCACTTTAAAGGAGGGATCTGGGATAGTGACAGTTGGGAGGGACTTATTCTCAGCTGTCGTATCTGAGCGCCTCTGCAAAGACAGTGATTATGTATGAGTGAGGTAAAAGTGTTGAATGATGATGAAAGTATTTTCTTTTTGGGGATTTTATTTCTTTTTGGGTCACTCTGCCTTGGTGGGAGACGGCCAACTTGTTGAAAAAAAAGATTTACACTGATATTCCCATGGCTTAACTTTCATAAGGTTTAAATTCATAGCTTTATTTAAACCTGATGGCTATTGAAAAAAAGAAACTTCTTAATGCAGGTGATAGGCCTTTGATCCAAGGAATTGGAGCTGCCTTCCCTTTCCTTGAATCTGATTGCCTACCATTCCTCAAGATACAGTATAACCTCTACTGGTTTAGTGTTTATTCCATGAAATAAAAAAATAGATAGAAAAAGGCATGTTTGCCCACTAAGAGTGGCAGGACAAGGAATCGTGTGACTGCAAACTTTGTGTAGAGGAAGCAGTGAGGTGTAAGTGTAGTATTGAAGTATGAGTAGACATGTAAGCATGGGCAGGACTTACTAGTGGAGTTGCAAGTCTCCTCTCTCACGTCTATTACACTGATGAATGTCCTTGGTTAGTGAAACGTCTCTCAAATCAAGACATCCACTTGTTGCATATGTATCTTGTTCATAAACTTGTAGGCATTATATACATGTGATCTAATTACAAAGTTTGTTACTAATGCACTCAGTACCTCTTTGCAGTGATGTGTTGAACAGGCTAGCTAGAGGCCACACTAAGTTTATTCTTACACTCTTTGAAAACAGTTTATTGGAGCCAGGAGATTTACTTTTCTCAATATTTGTTTCAGATGCACCCAAAGAGGTCTTGATTGATGTAAACAATACAGACAAAGAGGGAAGAACTGCTATTCACCGAGCAGTTAAGGCCAAGTATCGTGTGGTTGACAGCATCTATAAAGAGATGGAGGATGGTGGGAGGTACATTCTTGTTAGAAGGAAAAAAAGTAAGTCATTTGATAAGGTGACCAAGAGTATTGTTATGCAATCAGTTCAGTTCTGTTAAAATCAGCATACATTATTCATGTTATATGCTAGAGATGAGACTAAGAAGTAGTAGAAGTAGTAATTGGTTAACGATATTAATTATTAATGTGAAAAAGTTTAGACTTGTATATCAGTGATAGAATATATTGATAAATATGTGAATTAGAAATAATGTGCAGTTTATGGCATTTTAGGCAATAAAAGACCATAAACTCCATATTGAGTTTTTTGATTAATAAAATATGTTTTTGAATATTTTCTGACACCATAAAGCTTTTCCCTCATTCCAGCAGGTAGTGTGCGACGAGAGAGGACTACATGGCCCAAGTCTCAGATGTATACCACATTTGTATTATACAAAGAAAATATTGATACTATGGAAGCTATCAATTACATTGCTTGGAAAACCAGGTTATTTTCTTTATTGTTATTATTTACAGTATGTGTGTGTTAAGTAAGTATATCCAGATAGAGTACTTTTATCACTTTTAACCCAGTATTTTTCTTGCAGACTCTACTAAAATTGCACATTAAGTATTTGGCTAAATAGTTGTACAGATAAAAATAAATAATTTTCTTTGGGTGTTAGATTGAGTAATTGGAGACAAGTGGTTTTTGGAGATTTGACATACTATACACAAATAACCCGCACATAGGAGAAGGAATCTCATGACGACTTTTTGGTCCATGTCGGACCGAAACGTCATCCTAGGTTTCATTCTCCTATGTTCAGGTTATTTGTGTATTGTTCCAGTCACAGTATTGTGCCTTTTATTCTTAGATTTGATATAGTGTTAAGAGTTTTAGTAAGGAATTTGCAGAAACTGGTTAGCTTGACTTAAGTCCTAGATGTGGTAAGTACAATGCTTGCACTCTTGAAGTAGGGGTGAGGATGTTACTGTTCAGAAGATTATTTGACTTGTGATGTCTGTGCACTTCTGGTAAGACAATTTTTGAATGAATGATGGTGAATGTTCCCTGTTTGTGGGACAGCCTACCATTGTAAGGCTGTTAGTGCAGTTAAAAGAGATTATGAATACAGTAGAGTCAAATATCTGCTTGGTGTAAACTGTTTTTTTTTTTTTTTTCCAAACATTGTTGGTTCAGTCTTGAATGGATATTTGATTATATTATTGTATTTTATGCAGTATTTGAGATTTGTAATCTTTGTGCTATAAAAAGTGACTACTCTGTTTTCATTTCCTTTTCTTAATGTAATACAGTGATTCATCCATTTTCTGGCACTAATGGGGAAGGGGAGGGGTGTGCTGGATTTTCTAAAATGTCAAATAATGGAGGAATTTTTGTTGAAAAGTAGTGTATTTTTTTAAGTGTTCTATTTCTTATAAAATGTTGCACTGATAAATATAAAAACTAGATTGAAGGGTATATGAATGCTGAAAAGTTGGGATAAAATGAGAGAATTTCAAGCAGTATGGAAACTATAAATATGACAATGTTTTGCTTGATATAAAAGCCTTTTCATGGGTTGATTTAATACACAAGTTAGAGTGTATATAGCAGGAAGATAGCAAGTGAGGCACAGTAGCAGGTGACTGGACTTTCTACTTAAGTGACCTGTTCAGTCACTGAAGTAGAAAGCCATGATTAGAATAGGCAGTTAGGCCCAACTGCAGTGCTTTTTCACTCCTATGTTTTTGTATAGAGATGTGGGTCTGTTTTGTAGTCTTGCATCTTTCAGATCTTTTTTTAAAATAAGTGCCAACAATTTTGCAATTTGAAATTTTAATTTTCTGTAATTGTGCTAGATGTGCTGATTAAAGCAGATTCTAAACATTCACATCTATATTTATCTCCTTGATGATCAGATTTATATGATGGATGTATCCATCTCTTTGTATGATAAAAGCATTATTGGTGTTTTGTATGTGATGTGCATGCTTCTGTTTCATTATCTGTGTGCCTTAAGTTCTCCAATGTATATTTTGTCAAAAGTATTGCCTAGGATGAAGTATACACCAGCATTTTCTGTTTTTGAATGATTGTTTTTTAATTTGGACAGTTCTTTTATGGAGAAAAAGGTTGAAACAGCATTCCTATTGTGGGTTGCATTAAGAATTTTTGCAAGATGGAGGGATACCTAAGTGGATTGCAAGATGGATGGATACATAAGTGGATTGAGATAGCTAGTAACTATTCTAAATAGAAGGTTGATTGCTTTGTGCATAGGAACTGGTAACCAGGGGAAACAACTTCAAGACTGGCAAGTTTCTTGTTTTTTATATATATAATAAATCCTTTATTCTAGTAAGCTCTCTGAATGTTTAAGATGGGTGCTGTTAATGGAACCTAGTAATTTTGCTAGGTACTTAGCCAGACTGCTATAATTGTGTATTACCTATTCCTGAGGTTGTAGGCCTCAGAAACCTAACATCTGAAATCAATGACCTCAGGAATAGGCAGTGTGCTACATAGGTAACAGATAAATTGTAATGGTAGATGCCAGATAAAAGATAGCAGCTGGATAATGGATGATTTACTGTATTTATAACATAAAACTATGCTTTTAGTATTTAAGAGATAGCTGGAGTAGAATTATATTTCAGGTTTTAGAATACAAGCAATATATGGGTTAGTTAATTATGGAAAGTTATTGTTAGAGTAATTGTTTAAGTTTTGTGTAATATTTTTAATTTTGTGTGTATTCCAGGGTAAAACCTAACAATTTTTGTTATGCTGGAACCAAAGACAGACGTGCCAAGACAAGTCAGCTTGTATCTGTAAGTCGAGTAAGTCTAGTGCTGTACATTGTTTTTATTTATGCATTTTTTCTTAGAATCTGTTCCTTTTCAGTACTCTGCTTTTGTCATTTCAGCAATACACAAATAACCTGCACAAGGAAAGAGGAGCTTACGACGACGTTATGGTCCAACTTGGACCATTTACAAAGTCACAAACTGTGACTTTGTAAATGGTCCAAGTTGGACCAAAATGTTGTCATAAGCTCCTTTCTCCTTTGAGCGCGTTATTTGTGTATTGTTACAGTCACGGTATTGTGCGTTTTTGTTCTTCATTTCAGCAACACTGTAATATCCAATCTGGCTTCATTTTGTCTTATTACCAAACAATCTCGGCAATCTCTTTCCTTCCCTTTGACTTATATCTTTCATACTACTATACCCATTCGTATTGCTTCAAATATTCTGGATGGAAATTATAATGACAAAATGTATATGATTCAAATGCTGTATACTGTATTTCAGTCTTTGATTTTTTTTTAGGTTGCTCCTCATAAACTTTGGCATGCAACTAAGAATCACAGGGGAATTGAACTTGGCAACTTTCGTTTCCGACCTACCCCTCAGAAATTGGGTCAGCTCCGAGGGAATCACTTTAGAGTTGTTTTGAGGTTTGTCTTGATTGAATTTATTTTCTAAGTAAGTGAAAGATATCTGATTTTTATTATTGTGACAATTTTATAACTAAGATGCAGTGGTTTAGTTAAATATATGTTGGGACAAGTACTGGGTGAAAAAATTCTGACTAACTGTGGAACATAGACACACAAGTAACACGTAGGATATTTATGAGGAGACAGACTTCTTACACATTGGGGATCTTTATCATTCCAGTACAATGAACAGGACATGAGTCCTGGAAATGGGATGTACAATGCCTGCACTTTAAAGGAGCTGCTTGAGATACTGGCAGTTTGGAGGGACATCTAAATTGTCATATCTGAGCACCTCTGCAAAGACATTGATTATGTATGAGTGATGGTGAAAGTGTTGAATGACGGTGAAAGTTTTTTCTTTCTTTCTTTTTTTTTTGTCACCCTGCCTCGGTGGGAAACAGTCGATGTGTTAAAAAAAAAAATACAGTTGACCCCCGGATTTCGTACTGCTCCAAACTCGAACAATTATGTAAGTGTATTTTTGTAAGTGCTTTTGTAAGTATATTTTTGGGGGTCTAAACAGACTAATCTAATTTACATTATTCCTTATGGGAACAAATTTGTTCGGTAACGACACTCGAACAGCATTCTAGAACGAATTATGACCGATAACCGGGGGTCCACTGTAATTGTAAGTGTTACATATGTACTGTATATACTGTATCTTATGGTAACAATATCATCATTGTATAAACCATTGCTCAATATGCTGCTATGTTTATTATTAAGACAAATTTTGTAGAAATTAGGGATGGGACAATACCAAAATTTTGGCAATACCTATACCAGAATTTTTGTCAGTACTGATACTCAGCATTAGGCTGATACTGATACCATAAAAATTAACCGATACCCACCAGTGCTGATACCGAGTACCATTAAAATTAGCCGATGCCACCAATACCAGTACAGTGGTCCCTCGCCTAACGAGCAAAATTCATTCCAGAAGCCTGCTCAAGTGCCATTACCTAACGAATTTACTTCCTTAAGAAATAATGTCACGTAGGTTAGTCTATTTCAGACCCCCAAAAATACACTTCCACAAGCACTTACAATATTATACTTACATAATTGTATGATTTCCGGGTGCTCGTTAGGCGGGGGACCACTGCACTTGGGCACAACCCTACTAGAGGTAATGGTTCATGACATTTGGCATGTTTGGACTCAGTCTACACCGATGTAGTAATGAACTGATGATTTTTAACAGAGAAGTGAAGGGAGCTGATGAAGTAATAACATCTGCAATTGAATCCTTGAAGACTACTGGCTTTATTAATTACTATGGAACTCAGCGGTTTGGTACTACCACCATCCCAACATATGTTATTGGTCGAGAACTTTTGAAGAGCAATTGGCAACAGGTATTGTTTTCCATTTTTAGCTTCATTTTATTTTTTTGTTGCATCAGTAGTGTTTATTTATTTATAAGAAGATTGAGTAATAATGAAGATTGTAAGATGATGGGAAAATGTTGAAAGTGGGAAACGGCTGACATGTTGAAAAAAAAAAAAAAAGAATATGTGGACTACGGGAAAGTTGAAAGAGTAGGTAGGTAGTGTGATTGGGAAAATGACTATATTGGACACACCAAACTCAGATGAACATTATTTTTTGACAATATTTTTTAACGACTTGACACCCTTAAGAAATCTATGCCTCTGAAAATTCCACATTTGTGAAGATTCACTCAGTGACTTCTTAACTAAAACATCATTTTGTCATATTACTGTACTCGGTATGCTTTTCAAGAATAATAATCTCGGATTTTAAATAACACCAAATGTATCATGTGATGAAAGGTAAGTTACTCTGTAGAAAATACTGTGGTAAATTATTTTAGGATCTTCATGCAGTAGAGGCTAAGTTATGAAAAAAGGGATGTTATTCTAGTTTGTATACAAGCTAAACACAAGAATGTGCTAAGGAGTATAGACAGAATGCTGACTCAAATGCTAAACATAAAGTCTTCTAACAAATTACTTGTGTTACTTTCATATACTCGGTTTCCATTATCAGACAGGGTCACATCTTGAAATCATCATTGAAATTTCAGAAGTATAAGGTGATGATTATACCCTGTCTTTGATTTCTGATTTGCCCTCATTGAAAGGTAAGCATGTTACTGTATCAATCTGTCTTATCTAAGCATTTTTGTGACAGATACCTTGATTTTGTTGCTGAATGTAGTATTTCTAATATAACTGTTAAAGCAGTCATTTATTACATCATTATAAACTTAAATTTTGTTCAACAGGCTGTTAACCTCATTCTTGCTCCACGTGAGAACGATATTCCTGAACTTAACCGGTGTCGCATCACTTGGAAAGAAACGGGAGATGCAGAAGCAGCTCTTAAATCACTTCCCAAAGGTTGGGAATCGTCAGTTGAGGCTCAGCTCCTGACTGGCCTTGTTCAGCTACAAAGGAATGACCTTGTTGGAGCACTTGATCGTGTAAGTCTAAAAACAACTGTTTACCTCTACCTTAGGAACAGCCTTGTTCTGTTATTTTCTTCGTGAACTACCACAGTTTAAATGTAAATTTTACTTGTAATAAAGAATGACCTGTATACAACTAATTACATTAAGACAAGCATTTTTTTTATTATTTTTAAAGCTGGGGAAGCGCTTCTTTTGATTATAATAATTTAAAGCTGGGGATGTTTTTTAAATCAGTTCTGTAACAAAATGCTGTGTAGCATATATCCTATGCAGACTGTAAGTGAATATTCAATTGACCATGACTAAATAACCCCTTGAAGGAAGAACTTAAGATTAAAACAAGATTTAATTTAATGCAAATATTCCCCCCCCTTCCCCACAGATTCCTCGCAATACACGGTTACTTTATCTCCATGCATACCAGAGCTACTTGTGGAACATTGTAGCATCTCGGCGTATTGAAAAATACGGCCTTAAGGTTCTGCCAGGAGATATAGTTCGTCGGAAGGGGGACAAAACTGATGAAGAAGGTTAGCGTAGCACGTTTTGTATTTATCTTTATTATGGAACTTGAGGCTAATGATGATGACTCGAAGTATCGTGATGACAGTTCTGCATAGTTGGCATTTTAGGCAGTATACATACTTAGGAAATTGTGTAATGGTGACCACCCAGGGAGGTACCACTGTCCTGCCAGATTAGTGTGAAACAGAAATCTGTAATTGTTTTACACAGTGGTAGGATTGCAGGTGTCTTTTCTTTCAGTCTGATAAACCTGCAAGATAACAGGTACATCTTGCTACTTCCACTTACACTTGGGCCACACTACACATGCATGTACACACACATGTATGCACACCCATCTGAGTTTTCTTCTATTTTCTTAATAGTTCTTGTTCTTATTTATTTTCTGTTCATCTCCATGGGGAAGTGGAAAAGAATCCTTCCTCCAAAAGCCATGCATGTCATAAAAGGCGAATAAAATTCCGGGAACAAGGAGTTAGTAACCCCTTCTCCTTGTATATTTTTGGAGGGGGCAACATATTTTTTCTTTTTAACATGCTGGCTGTCTCCCACCGAGGCAGGGTGGCCTGAAAAAAAGAAACGAAAGTTTTTCTTCTTTTTACATTTAGTAATTTATACAGGAGAAGGGGTTACTAGCCCCTTGTTCCCGACATTTTGGTCACCGCTTACAACACGCATGGCTTATGGAGGAAGGATTCATCTCCACTTCCCCCATGAAGGGGCAACAGATATATTAAGTAATTTATTTAGTTGTAGCAACAGTGAGAGTAAGTGATAGATGAGGTGGAAAGAGAATGGCATCAGCAAATATGAGAGAGAGAGAGGTGAAAGTATATAAATGAAAGGAGGTAGTCAGGGAAAGATATAAGCTACTATTGGGAGAAAGACAGGCTTGTGAGAGGTGTAGGGGAAGATTTAAGAATGCAGTGTTAGATTGTGCAGTGGAAGTTTGTGGATATAGGAGGATGTGTTCAGGAGGGAAAAATAGCGATTGGTGCAATGATGAGGTGAAGGGGGGTGGTAAGAGAGAAAAAGTTAGCATATGAGAGGTTTTTACATGAAAAATAGTGATTGGTGGAATGATGAGGTGAAGGGGGGTGGTAAGAGAGGAAAAGTTAGCATATGAGAGGTTTTTACATAGCAGAAGGGATATAAGGAGGGTGGAGTATATGGAGAGTTAGAAAGGTGAAGAGTGGTGAGGGAATGTAAAAGGAGATGAAATGAAAGAGTGCATGAAGTTCTGTTAGCAAATTTTGCAAAAAAGGTTTGGAGTGAGATTCATATGTTGAGAAAGCCTAGGGAACTACTGGATCTGACAATTAAAGACAGAAGAGGAGAGTTATTAGAGGTATTGGGAAGATGGCTTAAATATTTAAGAGGAGCTGTTAAAAGTTGATAAAGAAAGGGAGACAATGATTTCATGCATTGGCCAGGGAGGTACAACATCTTTTAGGAGTGAGGAATAGCCAGGTGTGAGAGTGGTTGAGGTACATGAGGCAGTTGGTAAAATGAAACAGGGTAAAAAAGCTGGGATTGATGGGATCAAGACAGAAATGCTAAAAGCAGGTGGGGATATAGTTTTGGAGTGGTTGGTACTTTTGTTCAATAAATGTATGAAAGCAGGGAAGGTGCCTAGGGATTGGCAAAGATCATGCATAGTTCCTTGTTTAAAGGAAAAGGGGGACAAAAGAGACTAAAAAATATAGGGAAATAAGTTTGTTTAGTATATTATTTAGAGGGCTGAAGAGGGGTAGTTGAGATGGTTTATTTATTTAGAGAGGATGGAGCAAAATAAGATAACTTGAAGGGTGTATAAATCTGTAGTGGAGGGAATGAGGGGTATGGGTTGTCCTAGGAAAGGATGAAGGGAGGGGGTAAAAGAGGTTTTGTGTGAAAGGGGCTTGGAAATACAGCAGGCATGTGTGAGCATGTTAGATAAGAGTAAGTGGAGACAAATGGTTTTTGGGATTTGACGAGTTGTTGGAGTGTGAGCAGGGTAATATTTTGTGAAGTGATTCAGGGAAACTGGTTAGTCAGACTTGAGTTCTGAAGGTGAGAAGTACAATGCCTGCACTTTAAAAGGAGGGGTTTGGGATATTTGCTGTTTGGAGTGACATCTGAACTGTCGTATCTTCACACCTCTGCAGATGTGTGAGTGATGGTGAAAGTGTTGAATGATGGTGAAAGAGTTTCTTTCTTCTTTTGGGTCACCCTGCCTCGGTGGGAGACAGCCAATGTGTTGGAAAAAAAAGTTTGTTGAGTATACCAGGTAAATTGTATCGTAGAGTTATTAATGAAAGAATTAAGGGTAAGAGGAAGAGCAGGATCACAGATGAACAAGGAGGCTTTAGGAAGGGTAGGGGATGTGTAGACTTAAGTGTTTACATTGATGCATATAAGTAAACAGAATTAAGGTAAAGGTATATGATAGGGTGAATAGGGAAGTAATGTGGTAGATGTTGCAAGTGTATGGAATAGGTGGTAGGTTACTGAAAGAAGTTAGGAGTTTTTTATAAGGATAGTGAGGCGCAGGTTAGGGTACATGGGAGAGAGAGAGATTATTTTCCAGTAAAAGTGGGGCTTAGGCAGGAATGCGTCGTCACCACAGTTTTTAACATATTTATAGATGGGGTTGTAAAAGAAGTGAATGCTAGGGTGTTAGAGAGGGGTATGATTAAAATATGCAGAATCTACTACAAAATGGAAGTTGTCACAGTTGCTTTTTGCCGATGACATGGTGTTTTTGGAAGATTTTGAAGAGAAGTTGCAAAAATTGGTGGATGAATTTGGTAATGAGGGTAATAAATGTTTTAAGTAATGAAAGATTGAATATCATATTGGAATGAGGGCTCATGGAGGAAGCGAATGTGTTCAGATATTTGGAAGTGGACTTGTTGATGGATGGGTCTAGTTATTGGAGAATAAATTACTTGAGCTGGTGTTATGTTGAAAGGTCCCGAATTCTATTTGATGCTATGTCTTTAACTGGTGATTCTAGACATTTCCTCACTTTAACTTCCTAAATTAAAATCTTAACCATTCTTCAACATGAACAGAATTAGGCTAGTAATTAGAAAATGGAATTAGAAAGGGAACTGTAAATAATAGTTATACTATTTAACATAGAACAGACTGAATAGGAGAATATTCAGTTTTGCAACACTTCTTTCACATCTCATTTTTTCAAAACAAACCAAAACCTAACTGGAGACATTAAACCCGGTTATATACATCATGACCAGGCCATATAACACTTCTCTATACTCACTATGATGGTGTATCTAAGTTCTAGCAATGCTTTACTTTAGGACTTTACAAAGCTTAAAGTAAAGCGAAACATAGTCCAAGATAGGTTTGCTGTCATGTCTTTGTTCCACCCCATTTTTGTGGGAGTCGCCGGTCATTGTAGGTTACTCTTTGTAATATGCAATTTTCTTCTGGCTTTGCATTTGCAAAGCAAGGGTGGGGGTCTTTTGTAAATTTATAATTTGCAAAGAATACCGAGGCTTTTGGCACATTCATACTTACACCTCTTAACCAGATTATAGTAAACTCTAAATGCTCAACGATCTTTGCATGGTCAAACGTTAACTAATACAGCAGTCCACTATTTAGTCAGCTGCTCTCTATCATTTACTTTCAGTTTAAAACTATTTCTCAGTGTCATCAAGGCTGGTGTCTTCTCCAGAGTTGCCAGTTACAACACCATTCAATAACGAAGGCTCCAATAGTGAGAAGGTGGGTACACACTGGTGGAACGCTGAAGTAACGAAGGCTGTGCAGGAAAAAAAAGAAGCTTATTATTTGAAAATGCAGACGGAAGGCGTGAGTGAAGAGGAGCGGAAAGAGCGCCAGAAAAGATATCAAGAAGCAAAGCAGAGAGCTAAAAGAGTGGTAAGAGAAAGCAAGAGGAAAGCTGAAGAAGAGTTAGGGAAGTATTGGGCGAAAGTAAAAACCCTGCCATTAGAAGTAATTGAAGACGAGAGTAATGACAGTCACATTTCAGAAGGGGAGGCAGCCGATCAAGAGGCAAAGGCAGACATTGAGGGTGAAGAAACAAATGGCAATAAAACTCCAGATCTATGCTTTTTGACAAAAGAAGAAGCAGAGACAGCAGATATTTCAGATGTAAGTGTCATTACAGTACATGTGTGTTTGTATGAGAGGGACTTCAGTTCTTTGGCCCACTTAATTTTTTATTTCCTGTCATGAATTAGTTCCATTATGTATGTTTTAACTAGTTAGCTGGACTTAAATCATGGAGGTAGGAAGTACAGTGCCTGCACTCTGAAGGAGGGGTGGGGATATTTGCAGTTTTCAACTCTAATATTGGTACCCCTCTGGCAAGACAGTTATGGTGATAGTGTTTCTATTTTTTTGGGTGACTTTGCCTCAGTGGGAGTCAGCCAGTGTGTTAAAAAAAATAGTTTCAACATTAGAGCAGGAAAATGAGTTATATTGGTAATAGTTTGAATACATGCAAAAATACAGATATGGAACTTGAAATATCAATCATGATCACTCATCAGGGGTAATGTAAGTAATATCAAAAGTGTTTCCTTTTCAAATACAGGTCGGCCATCACTAATCCGGCATCTTTGGGACCTGTAGTGTGCTGGATTAGTGAGTTTGCCAGATTACAGAGTGGTTAGGTTAAAATATATTTATATTTTGGCCTTTCTTTGATTAGTTTATCCTGCAGCATGTAAACATTCATTATTTCTTGTTCACTTATAAAACTGTTCACCTCTCAACTGAATTAACCTATCAATAGAGACTCTGCTACATATTCCTCATTTTCATCACTGTTTTCTTCTCCACTGGCTTGCTGCTCTGGATTTACAACCATCTGCACAATTTCTGAGTCAGTATAATGATGAAATTTGAAATTATGCTAGCTGAAATTAGTGCCGGATTACTGATGGAACCGGATAACTGATTGCCGGATTAGTGATGCCCGACCTGTATATGTATATGTAATATGTGTTTCATCCCATGTCTCTTTGTCAGGGTTTCCTCAAAATTTACAAAAACCCACATGTTTCAGGTCCTGTTGCCACTGCCTGGCTATAGTGTAATGTATCCTGAGAGTGAAATTAAAGACTGGTATGCTGAATTATTGGAGGCTGATGGCTTGTCTTTTGAAGCCCTGAAGCACCGAGTCAAGTGAGTACCTTTATGGTGAGAGTTGCCGCAGCTTAATGTTTTGTAGTATCATCATGTTGTGTGATCATCCCCTCCTTTTTCTCTCTTCTCCAGAAACCTCTTTCCTTCCTTACCCTAATCCTTTCCCTCCTCTCCTCTCACTTATGTGCCTCTCCTCTTCACTCTTCTCTCCTCCCCACCCCACCCACTCTCATCTCCACCCAATCCCCCCTTTTTACTCCTTCCTCTTTCTTCATTCTCCTCCTCCTCCCTCCCCCTCTTCCTCTCAAGCCCATCCTTTGATTACTAGCTCTTTCCTTCTCCAACACTACTGTTAAATGACCCACCCGAGTTTAGTGGTTTTTATATAAATTATATATGACTTAATGGTTGAGGATGTTTTAAAAAAACGTGCTTCTGTGTTTTTTATTATCAGTAGGTTGAATTGAAATACCCAAATGACGTGTATTGGTTCTTCTGGCACACCTATGCAACTTGTAAGTACTGCTGTATGGTATGAGTGTTTAAGAAATGCTATAACTACTAGCAGAGAATGTGCTCCTTCCTTGAAGATAGGTTGAAAATTTTTGAAGCTGATTCATACTGACATCGGAAAGAGGCTTTTTATAGTTGACTGCCTGTTACACTTATGAGGTTAAACCTAAATGTAAATTCAATGCTATATTGCAAAAGATTGTACCATATTTAATACAACCCAAATATGCACCTTGCCTCAGGTGACATATTCATGTCTTAATGTCACTTGCTATGTTATCTCAATCCTTTTAAGCCATGTCCTGATTTAAATGCACATCATGTACACTGGTATATTACCATAAATCAGTTATAATTGTGGCAATTGTTCTTCAAAATAGTGTTTATTCTCACTTAACTTTAGCTCAGTTGCAGATAGCTTCCTAGTTGTGTAATTTTTCATTTTGTCAAGTGTTTTCTCTTCTGTATTATCCCTGCTTTGGCTCCCCCTTCATCAAAATGTAGAATTGTCAAAAACTCTAAACAAATTTTATAGGACTTTTAGTTTCATAGATAATGCCATGATCCATTGATTGGGTGAAATAGGTATACCTGGAGGGGGGCCAATGCCCCCACAGCCCAGTCTGTGACCAGGCCATTTTTTATTAACCATCCTTTAAGGTTAAGATAGCAACATTTGGGTAAGCAGGGGCACTGTCTAATGATAACAATTCTTAGTTCCTCGTCTTATTTTTTTATGATAGCAACATTTGGGTAAGCAGGAGCACTGTCTAATGATAACAGTTATTTAGCTTCACTTAGTTCCTCGTAATATTTTTTCATGATACTCTGTAACCTCTTCATAGAAATATGTATGTATCACGTGTAAACTGGATAGTTGCTTTGCTTTATGATAAAGTAAAGGTAGTTTGCCCACACATTTCCTTAGGACTGTGGGTTTTTCAACCTTCTCCATGACTACTTTCTTCATCTTAGGGTATCAAAGGAATTTGCGCATAATAGGAATGATAATCTTTTCTTACTTTGTGTTTTAGCAGTCTCATCTAATTTATTAGAAATAATGTTAGTGTTACTTGGGAAACTTCACTAATTCAGCCTAGTCTCATTAACATGGGAAATTTGAATAAAAGTGTAAGTTATTCTCATAAATGTAATATTTTAATTTTAGCCTGAAAAGGTTATTAGTCTGGATCTGAACTTAAACTTCACCAACAATTAGTCTACTTTTAATGCTATTACCTATCTTTACATTTTCCAGCCCAGCCATCACTTGCCTTAAAATAAGTTCTGCCTGAAGGGGAAACCAGTTTCTCAGCTGCTGCTTTTAGTTCCTCGCATAATACCCCTACTTTCTCTGTGTTACTGTCGAAAACATGCGTACATATCATCATCCATATCCTTAAAAAATGTTTTGTTGACTTTATTGTACCACTCTGATGCTCTGTTGTCTTGATTTGCAGTAAACCTCATAATTTTCACTTTGATTTTATGAAAGTACTTTATCCAACCCTATACTCATTGGCAACACTCGCTTTCCGATTATTTCCATCTTTTCATCTGTTGGTAGCACGTTCCTTTTTCTTTTACCACTTGAAGACTAAACTGTTGCTCCTAGACATTTTTTATCAAGCTGAATATGGCTATGTGGTTTAGCACTTCTTTTGATTATAATAATAATGAATATGGTTACATACTTGAGAACAGTGATCATTAACATTAAAGATCTTAAATAGGATATGTAACCCTCCCTCCCCCCATGGAAGACAGCATGAAGAGATCCTAAACCAGCCAATTGCTATAAAGTTAAAATTGTATCATAAATTTTATGGGTAGATCACACATAAATGTGGATAAGGACATTTATGTATAGTTCAGTACATTTATTTAAGAAAATGTTTTGCCATACGTGGCTTCGTCAGTCCTAATACAGCGTAAGCCACTTGTCCAGTGTTTCCTTTAATTAATGTCCTGACTTTTTCATATATGTCCTTATCCATTTACAGTTATACTTATGGATTGATGCCAATACGTGTATTCTCTTCTACATGTACATATATATATTTTTAACACACTGCTTTATCCCAACGAGACAGGGTGTCCCAATAAAGAAACATTTTCACCATCATTCACACTCACTGTCTTGCCAGATGCCTGTGGATATGACAGTTCAGATGACCCTCTAAACAACAAATGTCCCCACCCTTCCTTTAGAGTGCAGGTGTACTGTACTTCCCATCTTCAGGACTCGAGTCCATTGACAGATTTCTTTCGTGTATAGATTTCATTCCACAAACAACCGATAACACCCACTCCCGAGTTTATAAATGCTGTTACTTCCTACATATTCTTGTATCCTGACCTCTACTCTTTAACTACCTTCCATTTATTCTCATTACTTTGCTCTTTTCTTCCTTTACTTTCATCTTTCTTTTTTTAGGAAACCTTTCTAAACTCTACCACCCTCTAAAATTTGAACAAACAGGAATTCTTTTTTATCAAGTTGCATGAAGCCAGGAGTAATGTTTATACATACACGTATTTAGATGTACGTATTAAATTAGTGTATTACTCACATCTTTATAATAAATTAAATAAAAAGAAAGTAAAGTGACAGGTAATGTCATTTTAGTTCATATCTTCTTTTTTTTCAGTCATACTTTATGGTAGTTATGATAACATATAATACATGTATTACTAAATCAGCCTATGAGATAGCACACTATAACTCAAACATCCCATTACTGGTATATTTCCATAAAAATATCTTTGTATGAGAGCACACTGTAAGGTTAATGGTTATTTAATTTATTTGTATATTTCTTCATGATCAGATCATATGCAGTGGGTGGAGCCTATCGACGATTGATTGTTCGACCCACAAATGTCAATGGAACACTATGTTACTACAAAGATTCCAGTAAATCACTCATCCAGTCTGATATGGACAAGTTGCGAGGTGCTGAGGTTAAAGATAATATATTAGAAGGTAAGATCTATACAGTCTCCATCTCATGTTAATAAATTTCAAAAAATCATCTTGACTGTTATTGTTAAATAATTCTCTAAGCTTTGAGACTTTGACCCACTGTTATTAACTCGTATATGAAGGGGGATGTGCAATATTCCATTTCATATTTCAGTGCACTAAGCATATCTCATTATTATTATTATAATCAAATAGAAGCGCTAAACCACAGGGGAGCATATCTCATTATTTACTTGTTCTTATAATGTAGAAAATTATTCTAATATCCAGTGTATCTGCATTTGTCTGCACCTAGATCAGGTGTTACATTCATATGTGCAGTTTTGGTAAGATCCATGTTCAGTAATAGCCAAGCTGAGTGACCAATGATAAATTTTCTTCTCACTGTATCTTAGTGTTTTTATCTTGACAGAATAGATTTGTGGGCATCTAATATGCAGACCTCTGAATGATGGAGATTTATAAAGGCTTTGTAATTAATAAACCTGTGATTTGTATATTAAATTTTTTTTACCAGTATAATACATATTTTCCTTGCTTTTAAGTGAATTCACTAATATCTGTGTTGTAGGGTGTACAATCACTGTATGCAATTAGTGCAGTTTGCATTTTTTTTTATTTAACACTGGCCGTCTCCCATCGAGGTAGGTGACCCCTAGAAAGAAGGAACATTTTCACCATCACTCACTCTATACTGTCTTGGCCAAAGGCATGTTGACATTACAGCTTAGTATACAGTATAAAATTTTCATTAGGAATTCAGCTCTGATGGCTAGATTAACATAGTACACATTCCATGAGCCTCAAATGCATCTTGTGCATAAAACAAGTGATCCCTGTACATATAAAGGGTGAACAAGAATGGGTCACAATACCAGACCTGAAATTATTCACAATTTCTCTACAAAATGGAAATTAAAACTGGATGTCATCCAATATTAATTTAAAGTTTGTTGGTTAGGTTTAAAAGTGAACCCTTTAGGGAATTTCCTTATGCTGGTGAGGGGCTCTCGATCCAGGGAATTAGACCTGTTCTAACTTTTCTTGGATTGAACCTGATTGCCTCCCATTTCCCATGTACTGTATGCACTCTGTGGGTTTAGTGTTTTCCCTTACATATAATAATAAGAAAGGTAGTAATATTAATGTGGTGTTTATTTTTGAGTAAGACACTGATTGCAAAGGAGTCTATTGGCACAGTGTTATGTCACAAATTGGCTTTATCAAGTACATAAAATACAAAAGAAACATTTTGTATAGTACATCTAGGCCAGGTAGTCAAAGTGCTGAGCAAGCGAGGTTCGAGGAATCAGGTGTTGAGTGGCAAGATCCAAGAAGCCAGGAAGCACTGCAGAGAAAATTATTAATATACGTTAAATGAAGTCAGGTTGTATACCAGAGAAATAACTATGGTGCGTTGCATTATGGAAATGAACTCTTTTTGGCAGTGTAAGAATTAAACAAAAAATAGTTATCAAATTTTTCTTTTGCATTCCAGAGGGTCCACTTAGAGCTGTGATCCTAGAAATGACACTACCAGCATCTTCATATGCTACAATTGCACTTCGAGAATTGCTCAAGATGGATACCTCCTCTCAGGTTAGTAATAGTACAGTCCTTCCTACTAATTAGTTTTCCTTCTGTTCTCTTTCTTAGTTGCTCAATGAATACTGTTTTCAAAGTCATATGTGATAATAGCAGTAGCCACTTTTGTGTAATATTCAGGTATGTTTGGTGATAATACAATTTAGTACAGATATAGTATTTTATCATTAACTAGAAATTCTTGTACTTAATTAAAAAAAAATGTTTTATCTCAGTGGCCATCTCCTGCCAAGGCAGGGTACCAGGGTGACAGAGTTGTGCTGACACCACATTTCAGATTATTCAGACTACACTCCAACTGCAACTTTCCTATGCTATCAGAGTACAGGCATTGCCCTTTTCACGTCCAGGACTCAAGTCCATCTAATTGGTTTTCTTTAATACTTTCATGTTACCTTGCTCATGCTTTGTCAGTTTTTTTTTTTTCTCTCTCAACAAGTTGGCCGTCTCCCACCGAGGCAGGGTGACCCAAAAAGAAATAAAATCCTCAAAAAGAAAATACTTTCATCATTCAACACTTTCACCACACTCATACATAATCACTGTCTTTGCAGAGGCGCTCAGATACGACAGCTGCGAATAGTCCCTCCCAGCTGTCACTATCCCAGACCCCTCCTTTAAAGTGCAGGCATTGTACTTCCCATTTCCAGGACTCAAGTCCAAGTAAATCAATTAACTGGTTTCCCTGAATCCCTTCACAAAATGTTAAAATGTTACCCTGCTCACACTCCGACAGATCGTCATGTCCCAAAAACCATTCGTCTCCATTCACTCCTATCTAACACGCTCACACATGCTTGCTGGAAGTCCAAGCCCCTCTCCCACAAAACCACCTTTACCCCCTCCCTCCAACCTTTTCTAGGACGACCCCTACCCCGCCTTCCTTCCCCTACAGATTTATACACTCTCCAAGTCATTCTACTTTGATCCATTCTCTAAATGACCAAACCACCTCAACAACCCCTCTTCAGCCCTCTGACAAATACTTTTAGTAACTCCACATCTCCTAATTTCTACATTCCGAATTTTCTGCTTAATATTTACACCACATTGCCCTTAGACAGGACATCTCCACTGCCTCCAGCCTCCTCCTTGCTGCAGCATTTGCAACCCATGCTTCACACCCATATAAGTGTGTTGGTACCACTATACTTTCATACATTCCCTTCTTTGCCTGCATGGATAATGTTTTTTGTCTCCACAGATACCTCAATGCACCACTCACCTTTTTTCCTTCATCAATTCTATGGTTAACCTCATCCTTCATAAGCCCATCCGCTGACACGTCAACTCCCAAATATCTGAAAACATTTACTTCTTCCATAATCCCTCTCTCCAATGTAATATCCAATTTTTCTTTATTTAAATAGTTTGATACCCTCATCACCTTACTCTTATCTATGTTCACTTTCAACTTTCTACATTTACACACACTCCCAAACTCGTCCACTAACCTTTGCAACTTTACTTTAGAATCTCCCATAAGCACAGTATCATCAGCAAAAAGTAACTGTGTCAACTCCCATTTTGCATTTAATTACCCATAATTTAATCCCACCCCTCTCCCCAACACCCTAGCATTTACTTCTTTTACAACCCCATCTATAAATACGTATATTAAACAATCATGATGACATTACACATCCCTGTCTAAGACCTACTTTTACTGGGAAGTAATCTCCCTCTCTCCTACACACCCTAACCTGAGCCTCACTATCCTCATAAAAACTCTTTACAGCCTTCAGTAACTTACTACCTTTTCCATACATTTGCAACATCTGCCACATTGCTCCCCTATCCATTCTATCATATGCCTTTTCTAAATCCATAAATACAATGAAAATTCTCTACCTTTATCTAAATACTGTTCACATATATGCTTCACTGTAAACACTTGATCTACACATCCCCTACCCACTCTAAAGCCTCCTTGCTCATCTGCAATCCTACTCTCTGTCTTACCTATAATTCTTTCAATAATAACCCTGCCATACACTTTACCTGGTATACTCAGTAAACTTCTTCCCCTATAATTTTTACACTCTCTTTTATCCCCCTTCCCTTTATATAAAGGAACTATACATGCTCTCTGCCAATCCCTAGGTACCTTCCCCTCTTTCATACATTTTTTAAACAAAAATACCAACCACTCCAGCACTATATCCCCCCCTGCTTTGCCAGTATGTCCATTAAAAAACCACATGTCTCCACTCCTATCTAGCATGCTCACACATGCCTGCTGGATGCTAAAGCTCCTGAAATTCAGCCTCCTTTACACCTTCCCTCCAACCATTTTTGACATGACCCCCTACTCTTGCCTTTCACCCAATATGCACCCTTTGCATCATCCTTTTCCACCTCGATCCTCTTTATGTGCCCAAACTATACTATTTTGAAAATTTTTATTTGTGTTTATCCATTTGAATATTATTTAACATCTAAATTAAGTTCATTATCAGGTTAAATTTATATTTATTGCTTCATCTAATTTTGTATGCAAATTTACCATAGAAATTAGGATTATTAATGGAAGCAATGCTTTTGGTAAAAGTTCAGTTAAAAATAAAATTATGACTATTTCTGAGATACAGAGATTAGAGGCTTCTTATTTGCAACAAGTGCCCTTTATTTTTTATTATTACATGCATAGCTAAAACTAACATGGTCATATTTTCTCTTTTTAGAAAATATAAAAATGTCTAAAAACATATAGCACTTTACAACTATTGATCTGTGCATAAATGAGCTGCATACATTGTATACAATAGAACCATCATTTACAAACAAGCTGCGTTCCTGGACATTAGTCGTAGCTCAAAAAACTGTTGCTATTTTTTTTCCTCACCCATATTTTCAACAGATACATTCCTGAACCATAATATTTCCCTTTCTTTTCCCTCCCATTTTTGGAGAGGTAATTTGAATTGTGATATCAGCACACTTCTGGCAAGACAGAAATTTAATGAACAGTGAATGTTTTTCCTTCATTGGGTTACCCTGGCTTGGTGGGAGTGCCTCCCACCAAGCCAGGGTAACCCAAAAAAAATAATAATTTTTACTGTATTTTAAGGAGTGCAGAATTTCTTTTACAAATTATTTTTTTCTATGAACCACAATCTGATTTGTCTGCACACATAATTTTCCATTCTATTATCCTTGTAAATTAATGATAATTTTTTTAGTTTCAGGCATCGCTCAATCCACCAGCAACCTACTTAAATAGAAATCGAGATTTTGGTAATCGACGAGGGATGCCCAGAGGAAGAGGTGGACCATGGAGAGGGTCTGATCGAAGAGGGGGCTGGGATGATAGAGGCTCATGGAAACAAGGAACATGGAGGAGCCACGATAACACTGGATCTACTTGGCGGCAGAATAGGGGTGGTGGGAGAGGATCTTACCAGACTGGTGGTGATCATGGAGGTTATAGAGGGGGTCGGGACTATGGTTGGAATAGTAGCAGAGGAGGTGGAGGAAGGGGTGGTTATGGAGGAGGTAGTGGGTGGGGTGGACGAGGTGAAAAAAGGTCAAGAAGGGGAGGAGATAACTGGAATGCTAAGAGGGGAAGATATTATTAGCTCTTGGGTGAGAGGTAAAACAACTTCTTAAATAGAAATCTGGTGTCCATAGGGTGTTTTGCATGTCTCAACAATATATGTACTTCTGTATTGACTTTGAGATGGCACTTGTAAGAGGTTTCATTTTCTAAAATTCCACATCATGAATGATGATAGAGATTTAATGACTAGAATAATTTTTATTTTGTAAGTGCAAATCTGATATGAATCTTAAGTGAAAAAGTGTTTTATGATTGTAAGAATGAGCTGAATACCTATAGTAGGCAATTTCCTTGATCTGTAAGATAAATTGCCAAGGCATTAGAACTAGGCTGCCTGCATGAATGTTGTGTATTTGAAATGATCATTTTTTTATCAATAGGATGCTCTATTTCTTATACCCATTAAGGAGTTGATTTTTATAGTATTGAACAGGAAAATTACAAGGTTTATATTTTACTGTAACTTTTTTTCCTTTGCATTTGTGTATATATGCTTGTATATATACACAGACACGTGCATATACATGTACTGTATACTTTGCTTAATAAGTTATACTTCTTAATGTTTGACAAAACATGCTGAATACTTGACTATAAGAGAGGTGCATATTAAAAATATGTAAAAATTATTTGAGCATGTTAGTTTGTCTTATATCGGTGTAACACTATACCATTGCTAGGACTAGTGTCAGAATATTAAAAAAATGTCTGATTTGGCCTTAATACAGAAAATTGGAAGGTAGACAAAGCTTTACAGAATATTAAGAAACTTTAAAAATTAAAATAACTACAGTTGGAAAATAATGATTTAAAAATGCTAGTACAGTATTAAAAATATTATTTTTCCATAAATAATAATAATATATAATGAACACACACTTGCATGTATATATGCATGCATATGAATATTATATTGTCATGAACGCATACTCACATTCAGCCATGTAAATATTGTGGATACACGTGTTTGTGTATAATTGTAACTGTATACAGTATGTTATATATTTTACATTGATAGATCCATAGGAGGAATTTTAATCCTAAATTTGCATCTTACTTTATATTAGACAAGTTCTTAAATATTTAGGGAAACCATTTTGGATGGAGATAAGTTTCTAAATGTTGGAAAGCAAGAAAATTCAAACTATGTCTATAACTATCAGACTGTTCTGAATAATTTAATAAATGATTCTTTATGGTTTTTTTTTTGTTTTTGGTACTTCCTTATTATTGATGCCAGATTATTTGAAGTATGGTTACAATGTTTTGGGAATTTGAATTCCTTATACAGTCAACCCCGGTTCTCATCGGTAATCCTTTCCAGAGGGCCCGTCGACCACCGATTTGGTCGAACTCCGATTCTATTTTCCTCATAAGAAATAATGGAAATAAAATTAATCCGTTTCAGACATCCAAAAGTATTAAAATAAAATATTTTTTGAACTTTTTGACATTAAATTATACACAATTTTATGAAAAATTAAGAAATAATAGTACAGTAACATGTCACTTACATTTATTGAAGAGTTGTTGATGTGTGGAGGAGGGGAGAAGATGGAGTAGTATGCTAGCACGAACGCTACACTCCCTGCCCGAACGCTACACTCCCTGCCCGAACGCTACACTCCCTGCCCGAACGCTACACTCCCTGCCCGGACGCTTACACTCCCTGCCCGGACGCTACACTCCCTGCCCGGACGCTACACTCCCTGCCCGGACGCTACACTCCCTGCCCGGACGCTACACTCCCTGCCCGGACGCTACACTCCCTGCCCGGACGCTACACTCCCTGCCCGGACGCTACACTCCCTGCACGCACGCTACACTCCCTGCACGGACGCTACACTCCCTGCACGGACGCTACACTCCCTGCACGGACGCTACACTCCCTGCACGGACGCTACACTCCCTGCACGGACGCTACACTCCCTGCACGCACGCTACACTCCCTGCACGCACGCTACACTCCCTGCACGCACGCTACACTCCCTGCACGCACGCTACACTCCCTGCACGCACGCTACACTCCCTGCACGCACGCTACACTCCCTGCACGCACGCTACACTCCCTGCACGCACGCTACACTCCCTGCACGCACGCTACACTCCCTGCACGCACGCACACTCCCTGCACGCACGCTACACTCCCTGCACGCACGCTACACTCCCTGCACGCACGCTACACTCCCTGCACGCACGCTACACTCCCTGCACGGACGCTACACTCCCTGCACGGACGCTACACTCCCTGCACGGACGCTACACTCCCTGCCCGGACGCTACACTCCCTGCCCGGACGCTACCTCCCTGCCCGGACGCTACACTCCCTGCCCGGACGCTACACTCCCTGCCCGGACGCTACACTCCCAGCCCGGACGCTACACTCCCAGCCCGGACGCTACCTCCCAGCCCGGACGCTACTCCCTGCCCGGACGCTACACTCCCTGCCCGGACGCTACACTCCCTGCCCGGACGCTACACTCCCTGCCCGGACGCTACACTCCCTGCCCGGACGCTACACTCCCTGCCCGGACGCTACACTCCCTGCACGAACGCTACACTCCCTGCACGAACGCTACCTCCCTGCAACACTCTTTACCACAGGCTTGGCACTAGGAGCTTTCTTGGGGCCCATGGTGGCTTATTTAGCAGTTGCAAGCACTAAAAACAGGGGAATAATGACAATATACTTGTATGAATGTGTGGATGGTGGTCGTTCTCGCTTGTAAACAATAGCACTGACACTCCGTGGAGTGCCCGGGCCCAGCTGGGACACGCGTACGCGTCTGGGACGAATAGCCAACTCGTCCAACTCCGAGCAGATCGCTTAATACCGAGCCAAAATTCTCGTAAAAAAACCCGTTGAACACCGATTTGGACGACCTCCGACGCCGTCGAGCACCAGGGGTTGACTGTACAGTGGACCCCCGAGTTTCGGTCATAATTCATTCCAGAAGGCTGTTCAAGTGCCATTACCGAACGAATTTGTTCCCTTAAGAAAAAATGTAAATTAGATTAGTCCTTTCAGACCCCCCAGAAATACACATAAAAAAGCACTTACAATATTAAACTTACATAATTGTTCGATTTCCGAGGTGACCGAAACTCGGGGGTCCACTGTATTTGTAATAATGCATTCTATCATTAATACATTGTTCTTCACCAGTTTAGATAAACATTTTATGTAATTTTTATTTTTAATTTGAAATGCTGAATCCAAATGGGTCAAAGAAATGCTGACATTAGGGTCGAGATACAAAAAATATTTGGCTTGTAAGCTGTATGCCTGTCATCAGCTGGGAGAGAAGACAAAGCATTTGAAAAGTAGATGTCATTAATATTGAGAATATTTTATGAATTGGGCTGGATATTTATGCATATATTAGGACTAAAATAGGTTAAGTGATATTTTTTTTTTTTTTTTTTTTTTAATCGGGGAAGTGCTATATGACCCATAGGGGTCATACAGCACTTGGTGAATGAGAGGTAATTAGGTTCAGTCCAAGAAAGGAAAGAAAAGTCCAGTTTAGATCAATTAGCTTTAATAAAGTTGGCTTTTATTATACTGTATAAAAATAGATTGTTCAACATGGGCTTCATTATCTGCTAAACTAATTTGTTTAGCACTTCTTTTTGATTATAATAATAATTCTAAACTACTTTCACATTATCATACATACTAAACTATGTATTTTTTTTTTTTTTGTAACATACGGGCCATCTCCCATCGAGATAGCATGAACCAAAAAAGAAGAAAACTATAAAACTTTTCTTTTTACACTTGGTAATTTACAGGAGAAGGGGTTACTAGTCCCTTGCTATTATTTTCCTATTATGTGGTAATAAAATGTGAAGACAGGCTGGATGGAGTATGAATCTTATTATTCACATTTGTGAATGAACATGCTGACACTACAGTGAGTGGTAATAACTTTTGCATTTTGTGATATTTTGGAAAAAGTTTTATATAGACTGCTGCTGGTGGTTTCATCACTGGGCATTAACCTTAGTGTTGTTGGCTGCAAGAGACTTGGTGATTGTCATGACACATCCATCACTGATCATACGGGAGATAAGAATTGCAGTGTTGCGTGTATCACAAATTCCTGAATGTTCTTGCCCTACAAATGATATGCCCAAATCTTGCAGGGCTCCAGCCAGGCCTTTGGGAGACCTTTGGTAAAATTTCTGTACACATATAAAAAAAATAATACATTAATATGATATGGTTACAACCAAATACTGGTACAGTAATTCAGTTTTAAAGAATAAAAAGGCACAATACCAAGACTGGAACAATACACAAATATCCTACGCATACAATAAAACTTCTGACAATGTTTCAGTTTGACTTAGACCATTAACTGGTCACACTAGTCCTATGTGCAGGCTATTTATGTATAATTCAATCTCAAGTAATGGCATCTATGATCAATATTGTAGTTCTCATTAATTAAAATTGTTCAGCAATTTTTTTTTTTTTTTTTAACTTTACAGCCCTCTCCTACCAAGGCAGGAATGACCCAGAGAAAAGATTCCCTCAACTGCCCTCTTTCCAGAAATGTGCTGACATCATCAGATTACCTTCCAATAGTAGCATCCCCACCTCTCCTTCCAAGTGCAGGCACTGCATTCAAGTCTGGATAACCAGTTTTCCCTGAATCTCTTCATAAGTTACCTTGCTCACTCCAACAGCATATCCATTAACAACCAATTGTCTCCATTCGCTCCTAACATACTTACACAAACGTGGTGGATGCTCAAGCCTCTAAAACTCTTTTTTGCCCCCTCCAACCATTTCTAGGATGACCCCTACCCCTTCTACCTTCCACCTGAGATTTATATAATCAACCTATCCCTCTCCATCCTCATATCTTTAGAATACAATGATTGTGAGTGCATACCTTATACATATACCTTATATCTATCCATTGATTAAAGAACTCTGGCTTTTTCAATTGTTTCCGAAGACATTCTCGATGAAGACATATCTGAAGATCCCAATCTGAAACAAAATTAGAAAAAATATATTTAACATTATAATGATGGATAATTGTTAATTATCTTATTATTTTAAACAGCCTATTTCTGACAGAATGCTAAAATGATATGACCTGTTATTACAAAAAAAAAATATTTGTAATAAAGGACTGTTCGGGATAACATCAAATCTCTCAGATTTCATATATTTAATATACAGTGGACCCTCGGTTAACGAATACCCCGGAAATCGTACAATTATGTAAGTATAATATTGTAAGTGCATGTGGAAGTGTATTTTTGGGGGTCTGAAATAGACTAACCTACGTGACATTATTTCTTAAAGAAGTAAATTCGTTCGGTAATGGCACTTGAGCAGGCTTCTGGGATGAAGTTTCTTCGTTAACTGAGGGTCCACTGTATTATATTATTAATATAAAAAGATATACCTAGGTAGTAGGTTGGTAGACAGCAACCACCCAGGGAGGTACTACCGTCTTGCCAAATGAGTGTAAAACGGAAGCCTGTAATTGTTTTACATGATGGTAGGATTGCTGGTGTCTTTTTTCTGTCTCATAAACATGCAAGATTTCAGGCATGTCTTGTTACTTCTACTTACACTTAGGTCACATTACACATTCATGTACAAGCATATATATACACACCCCTCTGGGTTTTCTTCTATTTTCTTACTAGTTCTTGTTCTTATTTCCTCTTATCTCCATGGGGAAGTGGAACAGAATTCTTCCTCCGTAAGCCATGCGTGTCGTAAGAGGCGACTAACATGCTGGGAGGAAGGGGCTAGTAACCCCTTCTCCTGTATATATTACTAAATGTAAAATGGGAAACTTTCGTTTTTCATTTTGGGCCACCCCACTTCGGTGGGAAACGGCCGACGTGTTGAAAGAAGAAGAAGAAAAAGATATAATCTGAATAAAAACATAATCTTATAATCTGTGTAAAAACATATTTATGTACACAAAATCATAGTACAATAAAATATCACAAGTAAATCATATACTTAGTGCAAGTGTCACGCAGGACACTACCATACCTCGTCATGATACTCCTTCTCCACCGTGTCCTCAGACACCCTTATCTCTGTGTTACACACGCCATCGCTCAGTGTCACAGACACCTTCTCTATGCCACATGGCACACCCCCTGCATCATGAACCCATCTCTAATAAAACCTGTGCACCGTGTCTTGACACACACCAAATACACGACTCTTAACTTGTGTCATGCCACTATCACAAACTCTCTGGATACACCACTGAATACCTGACACTCCGGGTAACACAATCTCCGGGTAAACACAATCACAGGTACATAGTCGCAGGTACATAGTCGCAGGTACATAGTCGGTACGATGAATAAGCCAGTAGATAGTCTAAATCTGGTGACCAGACTTGCCGCTCTCCTCATGCTACAGTGTCCTCATACCAAGCAGGAAGAGAACACTTTCATCACTGTACTTGGCCTTGCAAACATCACAAGTACAGAGTTGCTTTCGAGTAACACGGTCTAGAGAGGATAGACCTTCCAGTTCTCTCTGCACTGGAGCACTGTAGGCCTGTCACCAGCACCAGAGTCTGCAACTCTCAAGCAGGTCTGCCTGGCGAACTCCAGTAGTGTATGGGAGGGTCTTGAACTCTCCAGTGTTGTATATGGGAGAGTCTGGTTGACACTCCCTAGATGTATCAGGGAGCTGGTGAACTCTCCAGTGTTGTATATGGGAGAGCCGGCTCAGCAGTCCAACATTACGTTTGATGACGTCACCAGTGACTGCCGGCCGGCAGGTAAACTACCTAAGTACCATTTAGGTAGGAGGCCGTAACACCTGTAATAAAATTGTTCAATAACTATATAAGAGGACATTACCAAGGCTGCCCAAAGGATGAAAAGGCATACATGTGAATGAGTGCCTAACAAAAAGAAACACCAGGATTTACTTTACTCACTGGTAAATTAGGACATACACAGCCCATATATAATTCAAACATTTCAGAGAGAGACTAAGGAAACCAAATTCTTAAAATACACATGTACAGTAGACCCCAGACTATCGGCCGGTCTGAGTATTGGCCGGCTCGAGTTTTGATCACTTTTTTCGGCCCAATTTTCCCCGACTATTGGCCCGCGTACCAGACCTGTCCGCCTCCCCGCGCAGGCGTCGTGAGCCAGTCTAGCTTTGTTTATCCTTGAGTGAACATTACCCAGGGCGCTCATTCAAACATTTCACAATAATTTTATTGTGTTTATTGATTGTCACTGAAATATAAGTCACCATAGGTCTAAAGAAGCTTCCTAGTGGCACCCCTGTGGTAAAGAAAGTGATGAACACCATCGAACTGAAGAAGGAGATAGTAGAAAAATATGAGTGTGGTGTACGTGTGGGGAAGCTTGCCAGAATGTACAACAAAAACAAATCTATCACCTCTATCATGGCAAAGAGAAAAGAAATCAAGGAAGCTGATGTTGCGAAAGGTGTTGACATGTTCACCAAAAATAGATCAAAAACAGTGGATGAGGTTGTGAAGTTGTTGGTGGTGTGGATCAATGAAAAACAGATAGCGGGTGATAGTGTTCCCATGGCAATAATTTGTGAAAAGGCAAGGCAGTTGCAATCAGATCTTGTCAAGAAAATGCCTGGAACCAGTGCTGATGTGAGTGATTTTAAGGCCAGCAAAGGCTGGTTTGACAGATTTAGGAAACGTAGTGGCATACACAGTGTTGTAAGGCATGGTGAGGCAGCCAGTTCAGAAAAACTTGCTGCTGAAAAGTTTGACTGAATTTAAGGGGTTTGTAGACACTGAAAAATTCAACCCCCAACAAGTGTTTAATTGTGATGAAACAGGCCTCTTTTGGAAGAAAATGACAAAGAGGACCTACATTACTCAGGAGGAAAAGGCACTGCTAGGACACAAGCCTATGAAAGACAGGCTAACTCTCATGTTGTGTAGTAATGCTAGTGGGGATTTTAAAGTGAAGCCTTTACTGGTGTATCACTCTGAAAATCCCAGTGTTCAAGAAACACAATGTCACCGAGTAAATTGTGTGTTTTGGAAGGCTAACGCTAAGGCATGGGTCACGAGGGTCCATCGAGTGTTTGGCCCCAGTGTGAAAAAATACCTACAGGAAAAGAAATTGGGACTCGAGTGCCTCCTGGTACTGGACAATGCTCCTGCTCATCCTCACAACTTGGCAGACTTTTTGTCTGATGAGTTCAGTTTCATCACAGTGAAGTTCTTGCCTCCTAACACCACTCCTCTCATCCAGCCCATGGACCAGCAGGTCATTTCTAACTTCAAAAAACTCTACACAAAAGCAGTGTTTCAAAAGTGCTTTGAAATGACCTCAGACACTGAGTTGACCCTAAGAGAGTTCTGGAGGAATCACTTCAGTATCCTCCATTGCATAAGCCTTATAGGTAAGGCTTGGGAGGGAGTGACTTCAGGACTTTGAACTCTGCTTGGAGACAATTGTGGCCAGGTTGTGTCGAACAGAGGGATTTTAAAGGGTTTGAGGCTGACCCTGACGACCCTGTGCCTGTTGTGGAAGGTATTGTGGCATTGTGGAAGAGTTGGTGGAGGACCACAGGGTAGAGCTAACCACTGAAGAGCTGCAAGAGCTTCATCTGGAACAGCATCAGACCAGAGTAGAGGAAATTGCTTCACAGGAGGAGGAAGATAGACTGGAGGTGCCTTCTTCAGAGATTAAGGAGATTTGTTCAATGTGGAATAAGGTGCAGGCATTTGTTGAAAAATACCACCCTGAGCAAGCTGAAATAAGCTATCTCTGCAACAAGTTCAGTGACAGAGCCATATTGCACTTCAGGAACATGTTAAAGAGGTGCCAGAAACAGAGGACTGTGGACAGTTATTTTGTGAGACAGGGGTCCAGTGACTCTCAAGCTGGTCCTAGTGGCATCAAAAGACCAAGAAGAGAAGTAACCCCAGATAGGGCTTTGATACCTGAAGTCCTTATGGAGGGGAATTCCCCTTCCAAACACTAAGCCCTCCCTCACTCCTCCCTATCTTCCAGATGCCAGCAAGTCCCTTCAATAAAGGTAAGTAAATGTTATTTTAAATGTTTATTTCAATATTTATTTATAAATTTAATACTGTATGTAGTATTTATGTGCATTTTCTGTATGTAAAACTATAGTTATTCTTTAAAAAAATAATTTTTGTGAATATTTTTGGGTGTCTGGAACGGATTACGTAATTGTATTTACATTATTTCTTATGGGAAATAATGGTTCGACTTTCGGCCAGTTCGAGTTAAGGCCTAGCTCCTGGAACGGATTACGGCCGATACTCGGGGGTCCACTGTACATAAGCTTGAAGCCACTCAGAAGTTGTATTATCACGTCATGAGCATGGAAGGCTTGATGCCAATTAGATGCTGCATTTGGGGATTATTGCATGAAAACCAGGATTTAAATTTTTCCAATTTCTTCCAAAAAAAAAAAAATGCCAGGAGCAAGGGGCTAGTAACCTCTTTGTATAAATTACTAAATATAAGAAAAAACTATAAAATTGGGATGTTTGAATGTGCATGGATATAGTGCAGATAAGAAACATATGATTGTCAATATTATGCAGGAAAAGCTGGATGTCCTGGCTCTAAGCAATTGGGAAGAAATAAATGGGATTAGGTCAAGAGTACGTATCTGAGAGTTAGAGCTAAGGAAGGAGTACCAATAATGTTGAAGGATCATTCACACATACATGCTCTTACATGGTTTTATTATAATACTTAAAGGTATATTCTACCAGTGACATACACATAGGTTAAATAATAAAAAGGCACAATACCATGACTGGAACAATACACAAATAATCCACACATAGGGGAATGAAACTTACGATGACATTTTGATCTGACTTGGACCATAGTGAGACTAATTAATTGTCCAAGTTAGACCAAAATGTCGTCGTAAGTTTCATTTTTCTATGTGCAAGTTATTTGTGTATACACATGGATTACTATATACAGACAATCATACAAAATTACTGTGCATCATCACTGTGTCATAATCGTACCAGACCAAGTAGCAAACGTGACATGTTTCCCAGGGACACTAATGTTAAAAGACATCTGGTACTGCTCACACAACTTCTGAATCCACGAGGAAAACAAACACAGAGAAGCTCCCAGTGGAATTCCAGCATCAACTTGTTCCTGAGTTATCCCTGTCAAATAACACACTTTTATAATAGTAACTGTATAACAGTAAGATTAATAATAATAATAATAGTAATAGTCCTTATTTTTACAAGTACATGTACAAGGTGTACAGGCCTAGCTGACATCAATGACATACTACTACTATATAGAAAGCCCCTTGTTATGCAGAGCATTTCAAGAAATTAGGTAAATTCTGTCCCAGGATGGAGCCCACACCAGTCAACTAACACCAAGCTACCTAATTTTTACTGATAGGTGAAGATGGACAGCAGGTGTCTTAAGGAAGCATGTTCTAATGTTTCCACCCGTACTGGGGATCGACCCCTAGACCTCAGGAGTATTAGCAGAATGCACTAACAATCGAACTACAGGACACCTTAACAGTACAATTGTATACAAATTATGCTTAGTAAATCTGAAGGTTTATAGAAAATAATCCAATCTTTTCAAGGTTGTTCACCTCATTAACACTAAATACACATCAATTTTCTGGACTGTAACTCAGCATTATGAGAGGGTTTACTATACAATACTATTATTCATTATGACTTGATATTTTTATAATTCTGATCATTATTTCAAAGTAAATTTGTAATAAAATATTGTATATACAGTGGACCCCCACCTAACGAGCAAAATTCATTCCAGAAGCATGCTCAAGTGCCATTACCGAACGAATTTACTGCCTTAAGAAATAATGTCACGTAGGTTAGTCTATTTCAGACCCCCCAAAAATACACTTCCACAAGCACTTACAATATTATACTTACATAATTGTATGATTTCCGGGGTGCTCGTTAGGCGGGGGTCCACTGTAGTTAAGAGCTGTTGGAGTGTGAGCAGGGTAATATTTTGTGAAGGGATTCAGGGAAACCAGTTAATTGATTTAGTTGGACTTGAGTCCTGGAAATGGGAAGTACAATGCCTGCACTTTAAAGGAGGGGTCTGGGATAGTGACAGTTGGGAGGGACTTATTCTTAGCTGTCGTATCTGAGTGCCTCTGCAAAGACAATGATTATGTATGAGTGAGGTGAAAGTGTTGAATGATGATGAAAGTTTTTTCTTTTTTGGGATTTTCTTTCTTTTTGGGTCACCCTGCCTCGGTGGGAAACGGCCGACTTGTTGAAAAAAAAAAAAAAAGTTAAGAGATGCACTATAATGCATTTCACAAAAATATAACTTTTCTAAGACTACTTTAGCATGGTAGTCGTAATTAAACTTTAAAGATTATAACTTGTTAATTTTTTTTTTTTCAACAAGTTGGCCATCTCCCACTGAGGCAGGGTGACCCAAAAAGAAAGAAAATCCCCAAAAAGAAAATACTTTCATCATCATTCAACACTTTCATCTCACTCATACATAATCACTGTCTTTGCAGAGGCGCCCAGATATGACAGTTTAGAATAGTCCCTCCAAACTGTCAATATCCCAGACCCCTCCTTTAAAGTGCAGGCATTGTACTTCCCATTTCCAGGACTCAAGTCCGGCTAAATTTATAATAACTGGTTTCCCTCAATCACTTCACTAAATATTACCTTGCTCACACTCCAACAGCTCGTCAGGTCCCAAAAACCATTCGTCTCCATTCACTCC
Source organism: Cherax destructor (assembly GCA_009830355.1). NCBI lineage: Eukaryota > Metazoa > Arthropoda > Malacostraca > Decapoda > Parastacidae > Cherax > Cherax destructor. Next base: position 89,248 of record WNWK01003630.1, read on the forward strand.
TATCTAACACACTCACACACGCTTGCTGGAATTCCAAGCCCTCGCCCACAAAACCTTTACCCCCCTCCCTCCAACCTTTTCGAGGACAACCCCCTACTCCTCCTTCATTCCCCTACAGATTTATATGCTCTCCAAGTCATTCTACTTTGATCCATTCTCTCTAAATGACCAAACCACCTCAACAACCCCTCTTCAGCCCTCTGACTAATACTTTTAGTAACTCCACACCTCCTACTAATTTTCACACTCCGGATTCTCTGCATAATATTTACACCACACATTGCCCTTAGACAGGACATCTCCACTGCCTCCAGCCGCCTCCTCGCTGCAGCATTTACAACCCAAGCTTCACACCCATATAAGAGTGTTGGTACCACTATATTTTCATACATTTTTAGGGCAATGTTTGTTATAGAGGTAGTCTTTTTTTTTTTTTAGAAAATTATTAATACATTCATCAGTATCTGAGTATGATTTTATCTCTATGCAAGTCGATGTTAATCATAGCTGTTATAAAGTTATTAACAGCTGTCTCGTTATGTCTGACTGTTTGAATGTTTGACTGTGATACTCTTTACAGCATTCAGTAACTTACTACATATTCCATACACTTGCAACATCTGCCACATTGCTCCCCTATCCACTCTATAATATGCTATTTCTAAATCCATAAATGCAATGAAAACTTCCCTACCTTTATCTAAATACTGTTCACATATATGCTTCAATGTAAACACTTGATCTACACATCCCCTACCCACTCTAAAGCCTCCTTGCTCATCTGCAATCCTACTCTCTGTCTTACCTCTAATTCTTTCAATAATAACCCTACCATACACTTTACCTGGTATACTCAGTAAACTTATTCCCCTATAATTTTTACAATCTCTTTTGTCACCCTTCCCTTTATATAAAGGAACTACGTATACACACTCTCTGCCAATCCTTAGGTACCTTCCCCTCTTTCATACATTTATTAAATAAATATACCAACCACTCCAACACAATATCTCCCCCTGCTTTTAACATTTCTGTCATGATCCCGTCAGTTCCTGCTGCTTTACCCCCTTTCATTCTACGTAATGCCTCACGTACTTTCCCCACACTCACATCCTGCTCTTCTTCACTCCTAAAAGATGTTATACCTCCCTGACCAGTGCATGAAATTACCGCCTCCCTTTCTTCATAGACATTTAAAAGTTCCTCAAAATATTCCCGCCATCTACCCAATACCTCGAGCTCCCCATCTACTAACTCCCCTACTCTGTTTTTAACTGACAAATCTATTCTTTCCCGACGCTTTCTTAACCTGTTTATCTCACTCCAAAACTTTTACTTATTTTCAGCAAAATTTCTTGACAGTGCCTCTCCCACTCTTTCATCTGCTCTCCTTCTGCACTCTCTTCACCTTTCTTTTACTCTCCATATACTACTCTGTTCTTCTTACACCACCTCTCATAAGCTGCTTTTTTTCTCTTTTATCACACCTTTTACTTCATCATTCCACCATTCACTCCTCTTTCCTCCTGCACCCACCCTCCTATAGCCAAAAACGTCTGCCCCACATTCTAATACTGCATTTTTAAAACTATCCCAACCCTCTTCAACACCCCCCCCCAAAAAAAAACTCATACTTCCATTTACCCACCTTTCTGCCAATAGTTGCTTATATCTCACCCTAACTTTCTCCTGTCTTAGTTTATACACTTCACCTCTCTCTTACTTGCTGTTGCCATTTTCCTTATGTCCCATCTACCTCTTACTCTAACTGTAGCTACAACTAAATAATGATCCGATATATCTGTTGCCCCTCTATAAACATGTACATCCTGAAGCCTACCCATCAACCTTTTATCCACCAATACATAACTTGTTAAAATTTTTAAAATAAATCATAGCAACCTTTTCCTCGTCTGCAGCAAAGCAGTCTATAGTTATAATATTTATGCTTGTTTTTAACTAACCTGTGAGATTTTTGCAAAATGAGGAGAGTACTGATTGTTCTGTAGGCTTTACATATTCATGAAACTCAGAAAGAGTATTTGCAGATGAGAGGTCAAGAAGCACAGCTGGAAATTCAATGATCTCGTTTTGTCCAGCTGGAGGCCAAGTATCCCAGCATGTTGATTCAAAGTCTAACACAATCAAGTACTCAAATTTTTGGTCTGAAAATGAAAGAAGTTTGATTTACTGTGTTGAAATAAACTTACTCATTCCATCAGTGAATTGAGTCCTGGTAGAATTTAAACAAATAATAACAGCAAAGGCCCTAATATTTTATTTATACATTTCTGACCACATCAACCATTTCCCACAAAGATAGAATTAACCAGCAGACATAGTCTGCTGATTCAGAGGACAACCCGACTACCATGAAAAATTAATTTCATAATTCAAAAGTTTCGGACAATCAGCAATATTATGCACCCCCTCTTCCCTACTAGTCCGTTAATTTGCAGGTTCACTGTATAAGAGGGCCCTGCTTTACAGTGCTTCACTTTACGGCATTTTGTTAATACAACAGTTTTCAATTATACCCATTCTTCATTTATTCAGACTTCCTACAATAAATATATTCACAACACATTATAAGCTAAGGACAAAAACATTTTAGGGTAAGTAATGTGTGTACTGAATATGCATTTTTTAGGCCTAGCTCTATTGCTCACTCAATACAGGTCGGCCATCACTAATCTGGCAATCAGTTATCCGGTTCCATCAGCAATCCGGCAGTAATTTCAGCTAGCATAAGAACATAAGAGAGGAGGAACACTGCACCAGGCCTGTTGGCCCATAATAGGCAGGTCCTTCACATTCCATCACACTAACAGAATACAGTGGACCCCCGGCTAACGAAAAAACTTCATCCCAGAAGCCTGCTCAAGTGCCATTACTGAACGAATTTACTTCCTTAAGAAATAATGTCACATAGGTTAGTCTATTTCAGACCCCCAAAAATACACTTCCACAAGCACTTACAATATTATACTTACATAATTGTACGATTTCCGGGGTGTTCGTTAGCCGGGGGTCCACTGTATTTGTTCAACCCAATCTTCAATGCTATCCAAGAAGAAAGCTTTGATAATTCTATTTACTCATGTGTAATTCCAACTCAAATCCAACCCCTCTCACTCATGAATTTATCCAACCTAAATTTGAAACTACCCAAGGTCCTTGCTTCAGTAACCCTACTAGGCAGACTGTTCCACTCATCAACTACCCTATTTCCAAACCAATACTTTCCTATATCCTTTCTGAATCTAACTTTATCTAATTTGAATCCATTATTGCGGGTTCTCTCTTGGAGAGATATCCTCAAGACCTTATTTATATCCCCTTTGTTAATACCCATTTTCCACTTGTATACCTCGATCATGTCTCCCCTCATTCTTCGTGTTACAAGTGAATGTAATTTTAGGGTCTTCAATCTTTCTTCATTCGGAAGATTTCTAATGCTATGTATTAATTTAGTCATTCTACGCTGAATTTTTTCTAACAAATTAATATCCATTCTGTAATATGGAGACCAGAACTGAGCTGCGTAATCTAGGTGAGGCCTTACTAACGATGTATAAAGCTGTAATATAACCTCTGGACTTCTGTTGCTTACACTTCTTGATATAAATCCCAGTAATCTGTTTGCCTTATTACGTACGCTTAGGCATTGCTGTCTTGGTTTAAGGTTGCTGCTTACCATAACCCCCAAGTCCTTTTCGCAATCTGTATGGCTAAGTTCTACGTTATTTAACTTATAAGTGCTTGGGTTATGGACACTCCTGAGCTTCAGAAACTTGCATTTATCTACATTGAACTGCATCTGCCACTTTTCTGACCAGGAATTGAGTTTGTCTAAGTCCTGAAGTTCCCTGACATCTACGTTTGAATCAATTATCCTACCTATCTTCATGTCACCAGCAAATTTGCTCATATCACTAGTACAGTGGTACGCCGAGTTTCAGCCATAATTTGTTCCAGAAGGCTGTTCGAGTGCTGTTAACGAACGAATGTTCCCATAAGGACAAATGTAAATTAGATTAGTCTGTTTCAGACCCCCAAAAATACACTTACATAATTGTTCGAGTTGGGAGCTGTTCAAAACTCGGGGTACCACTGTAATTCCCAAATATCACTAGTAATTCCCATCAATCACATTTTATTACAAACTCAATTAAAATATAGTAAATGATTTACAGATGGTACTTACTTGCTTTACTGGTTGTAGACTGTGACATTCTCTTTACTTGCCTCTTCTGTACCAAACCAAGCTCTCTGAAAAATTTATGGAATTACATTAATTTTGATATACAGTAGTCTCATATTTCATGAATTGACATTTCACATTTTAAATATACTACAGTGGTACATCGGTTTTCGTCGATAATTCATTCCAGAATGCTGTTTGAGTGCCGTTACCGAACGAATTTGTTCCCATAAGGACAAATGTAAATTAGATTAGTCCGTTTCAGACCCCCAAAAATACACTTACAAAAGCACTTACAAAAATACACCTACATAATTGTTCAAGTTGGAAGCTGTACGAAAACCGAGGGTCCACTGTATAATTATGGAAATTATTTTCAAAAGTTGAGATATTGTGGAAATTATTGGGGGTTCTTCGTGCTATGAAGTTTTGGGAACTAACATTTTATGTGATATCAGGCTTGATTGCACAGTGGAAAATTCATCTGCACCTAAAACGACTCTACATACTGCTTTAATGGAAAACCTACCTTTACCTTTGAAGAGTTTCAAGAGTTTCTCTACTGTCTGAGCCCGGCCATGGGCCAGGCTCGTCTGATGCTTGCCTGGTCAACCAGGCTGTTGCTGCTGGAGGCCTTCTGCCCCACATATCCATCACAGCCTGGTTGATCTGGCACCTGGTGAAGATACTTGTCCAGTTTCCTCTTGAAGGCTTCTACACTTGTCCCAGCCGTGTTTCGGATATCTTCTGGTAAGATATTGAATAGTCTGGGACCCCAGATGTTGATAGTGTTCCCTTATTGTCCCCACTGCACCCCTGCTCCTCACTGGGTTTATTTTACACTTCCTCCCATATCTCTCACTACAGTATGTTGTTATGGCAGCGTGCAGATTTGAGACAAAGCCCTCGAGTACTTTTAGGGTATATATTATCCTAGTTTAGCACTTTTGTGTACTGTACACAGCCTCCCAAGCAGCCAGTTGTGTAGTGGCAGTGTTCAGTACCTTAGTTTTTCATGAATTCCATGGGATTCATCAAGACTAAGGTACTGAACACTGTCTCCGAAGCTGAGGGACTAATTACCTCATCTTCCACTGTCTTTGTATATTATCTTTGTACTGATCTGATCAAGTCACTGGTTAGCAAAAACCTCTTCATATAGATAGATACCCATATGTGTCCAATTCCTCATTTAGTCAGTATTGTATACCAATACTGTATTGTAATGAGGGTTGTTATACAGTTCATAAAATATTAACATATTTTTCTCTAAGGAAAGGAGTATATTATGACCTTTGGCTATACGTATAACCCTGTATGTTTTATGTATGAATATAGCAGTGGTAAGGTATATACAGTAATAACATTACTTAGATGTGCTGAATTATGATTAAGCAGTTTTCCTTCCCTTTCTCACATAATAAGAAATTAAGAGAACTAATCAGCAGATCTTTTTTATACAACTTGTCTGTATTTTATACCACTTATGTCTAACACTTGTTGCTCAATGGATATACTGGGGGCAATGTTCAGATCAGTTAGTCGTGGAAGTAATTTTGCCTATGTGAAATAAAACAAAGGTGAAGCATTAGGATATTGTAATGAGGAAATGTTTCATCATATGTGGCTTTAGTTCTGCAAAAGAAGCCATTTGAGGTGAAACATTTCCACATTAAAATGTCCTAATACTGTTCATGTGTCCTATTTCACATCTGTCAGTATATTTTATACCATATCTTACCTAACTGGCCTAATTTTTATACACCAATTGGGTAAACTAAATTAGTATAATTGTGAACACTTAAAATACAAAGACATTACGTACATAGTAAATGATCATCATTATTTGAGGAGAATGTTTGCTTAATATTTAATTCATGTTAAAGAGTTAAACCCATGTGGGTCATTCAGTGCAAGCCGTGGTGGAGGCTGGATCCTCCATCTGCCGAGTGCGAGACATATGTGCTTCCTATTTGTACTCATCTATATGTATCTATTCAAGATGCAAAAACTGGGAGGTAATCGGGTTTGATACGAGTTAAGGAAGAGTAACTCTAATTCCTTTGATCAAAAGCCCTTAACCAGCATTAAGGACCCAAATTTAATTGTCACTTTTGATCGTTCTTTTTGGTTATCCTTGGTAGTTTACACATGTTACTATGCAAAACAATTGTAATTATCCAAAATTATGTAATGTACCCTAAATAAACTTACTTTTCAAGACACTTCCTTTGATCAAGAGCCCTTGACCAGCATCAAGGTACCTCCTTCCATCCAGGCTTTAACCAGCATCAAGGCACATCCTTCAATAGTCTAACCAGCATCAAGGCACATCCTTCAATAGTCTAACCAGCATCAAGGCACATCCTTCAATATTACCAGCATCAGGCATTTTAATAGTCAACCAGCATCAAGGCACATCCTTCAATAGTAAGCATCAAGGCACATCCTTCAATAGTCTAACCAGCATCAAGGCACATCCTTCAATAGTCTAACCAGCATCAAGGCACATCCTTCAATAGTCTAACCAGCATCAAGGCACATCCTTCAATAGTCTAACCAGCATCAAGGCACATCCTTCAATAGTCTAACCAGCATCAAGGCACATCCTTCAAATCTAACCAGCATCAAGGCACATCCTTCAATAGTCTAACCAGCATCAAGGCACATCCTTCAATAGTCTAACCAGCATCAAGGCACATCCTTCAATAGTCTAACCAGCATCAAGGCACATCCTTCAATAGTCTAACCAGCATCAAGGCACATCCTTCAATAGTCTAACCAGCATCAAGGCACATCCTTCAATAGTCTAACCAGCATCAAAGTACATATCAAGATCCTTTAACCAGCATCAAGAGCCTCTAGCCAGCATCAGTACACGTCCCCATCACCCTACGAAGGTAGCCAAGTTTTTATTTAAATTCCGGGAACATAGCATTCCATTTTTTTTACAGTGGTTTTGAGAGCACATGCTATGGGCACAAAAATCAATACATTACGCAGTTTTAACCTAGGATAACACACTAAAAATCAAACATTTGTGACTTAACAAACGAGTGGCAGAGTTCAGCACCAGCACCTAGTGTGGGGTGCTCAGTCCCTAAATGACGCACACATTAAACCAATTTTTCAAAACTTACTCAGCTAAACGTTTTGTAGCCATGGCACAGCGTGTTGTTGGGGATGATAAGGGTCCTGATTATGTACCTCTGTAATCTTTTGACTACCGCCCACGGGTTGGTATGGGGTGCATAATAATGACATTAAACTAACTAAACTAAGGGTCCTGACACTGACTGGAGGCAGTCAGGGGGTGGGCAAATATGTTGCCCATTATGCAATAATCGCGAACAAGCGATACAAAATACAAAACAACCACGGGGGGAGTTGAATGACAATTCTAGCCCTTTCGTGTTGCAATCAACACATCATCAGGAGCTTGCAATATTGCAGAAAAAGGAGGATTTCCAGCAAATATGTTCAGAGTATCGTCTTTACTCTAATCAAGGCAAAGACGCTCCATCTGAACGTATTTGCTTGGAATTTCTCCTTTTTCTGCAATATTGCAAATTCCTGATGATGTATTAATTGCAACACGAAAGACTTACAGCTGTTATTTCAACTCCCCCCGCTGTTGTTTTGCATGTTGCCTATATAATAACAATAACAATAATAATTTTATTTAGCATGATACGTACATGTTTGTATAAAAGGAGTGTAACAATTTGGTGAACATGCCAAAATCCCCTTTATATGCAAAGCATTTCGGGCAAACTTAGGACTAATTTAAGATTAATAAGGCAATAACAGTGTTGTAATTGTACATATGGTCATTAGGTGAGTTACAGTGAATACAAGAAAATTGAATATTCATCTAGTTCACGCTATATGGCTTTAATAAGTTTAGTTAGTTTGATATCTTTATTATGCACCCCATACCCATCCTGTGGAAGTTTAGCAGAGAATAATTACAGTTTTGATATAGTATATAAAAACATACAGTATTACAATTTAAAACAATGAAGTTGGAATGGGTAGGAATTAGAAACGAAACAGTGTTTCTTACGGAAAGAGAAACGGGAACATGGAATTTTCAGTTTAGATCAGGCGGACCCCATCCAGGCTTCAACATTGGCAAAGCCAGGCATGAAATTGAGACACATGTGCAACATCTGGGTATCTTTACTGTAGACGTTTCGCCATTCAGTGGCTTTATCAATACAGATTCTAGGACTCAAGGATCCCAGAGGAAATAAGTCACTCTGATTTTTCGGGAGTTAGTAAGTTTATTTAGGTACATATACATACATACAATTACGCAAATTATCATGCATGGTAACATATGTAAATTACCTAGGGTAACCCAAAAAAGTCAAAGTGATTTATTGCCATGTGTAATTTACAATGTATATGATAATTGTACTTACATATGTGTACCTGTACCTATATAGACTTACTAAGCACCCCCCTCCCCCGCACTTCACCAAAACCGTAGTTCATAATAATTCAACACTTCATAAAACCTTCTAGCCCATGCTAGGTAGGTCTTCCTCATATCCAGCCATTAGGATTAGGAACAGCAGGGTCCAAACACTGATCCTTTGGGTACTCCGCCTATCACCCGAACCAAAGTATCTCCTTCTTTCCTGCAGATCCTCACTGCCTTAAGCTAAGATCAAATTCTGTTCGGATTTTTAACCTGGAGGATTATCCATCTAAGATAACCCAATAAAGTCGGTGCGTCATTGTGGACAAGATGTAGAAAAAAACACTTATGTACAGAAGCTGTACACTTATGTACAGCTTCTTCAATCCTAATGACTTAAGAAGCCACTAGTGGCGAAACGTTTCCTCTATTAAATGACCTGAACTGTACATAAGTGTCTCTTTCCACTGTCTGTCTTCTTTTGATTACCGCCCACAGGATGGGTATGGGGTGCACAATAAAGATATATTCTTCAGCCTTCTCTCCCATAATGCGACCCACAAGACCAACAGATGTACCTACTTACTGCTAGATGAGCAAGAAACATATTAAGTGTTTCACCCGTGCTGGAATAAGTAACTTTATTTAGGGTAACTAAACATCAGAGGAATCTTAAATGTTACTACCACTCTACTTCAAGTACATTAGATATATCTATGAAAATCTGCACCAGTCATTTATAATGATCTGACTATATTCAAATTACTGTCAGAATTATTCTCACACCTCGAATTATGTGAAATAGTTCGAGAACTAATGGACAATTACCTTGAGAATTTTCGAGAATGTCTCAAATATCTGATTAATAATTACCTTAAAAGATCCTAGACAAATATCACAATATTGATTACTGTAAAAAAAATAATAACCAAATCCTGTACCTATTATACGTCTCTAATGGATGGGAATAGTTTACCACAAAATTACTTTAAGACTTTTACTTTAACAAAAAGTACATTGTAATTTCAGTGATTTCATGCAACACGTTGTGACTGTTGCTATTGAGCTGCAACCGCCGGAGAGAGAGAGAGAGAGAGAGAGAGAGAGAGAGAGAGAGAGAGAGAGAGAGATTATAAAGAATCTGCAGAAGCAGCAGAACCATTCACTGCCAGTGTTACCTGGGACGGTAAGGGGATAAGATGTTGCGACTCTTGTTGGTGTATCTTACACTGGGTAAGTGGAGCTTTCATCATCCTTCTTGGAGTTAATAACCTTAGAACAAATTTCCTTGATACACTCTTATCGTTTAGGGTTCTTTGATCCAGAATGTCTATGTGGGCTTTCGGGAGATAAGCACCAATAGTCTCCTTGAGCAGGTGGTCACCAAAGAACTCTGACCCCAGATCGGGCGGCCAGAGTAGAAGTGTAATGAAAATTATTTTGATAACCGACAAGTTGAAGAATGAAACACTTGTGTAACATTTGGGAATCTTTATTGAAGAAGCCAGTGGCTTTTTCAGTCCAATACAGAGAATAACAGAGGAAGATGAGAATGAGTTAATTAGTCCTTCATCCTGGAGTCGATGTTTTCAGTCCATCATTCTTGAGAAATGTACATTTCTCAAGAATGATGGACTAAGGACTAAGTCTTAGCTCATGGCCCCTCCTCTCCGCTGGATGCTAGGGTCTCATGCCTACGTGTGCCCTATCATACCTATTCTTAAAATTATGTATGGATCATGCATCTACCACTTCGCTGTCTAGGGCGCGTTACACTTCCTGACCACTCGAAGGCTAAAGAAGCATTTTCTAATATCCCTGTGACTTACTTTTTTTTGTTTAAGCTCCCATCTGTGTCCTCGTGTATCTTATTCCTCTTGAGCAATATGCCCCTGTCCACCCTATCAACTCCTCTCAGTATTTTGTACGTTATCATATCACCCCTGGTTCTTCTGTCCTCTAATATCACCAGGTTTATCTCCTTTAGTCACTCCTTACCTTATACCTTTTACCTCTATGACTAGTCTCTGCAAATCTCTGCACTTTTTCTAGCTTCACGCATTTTATTATGTGTGGGTTCCATAATGGTCTGGCATAAGCCGTGTATATATGTCGTGAATGATTCTTTGTTGAGGTTCCTAAGAGCTAATCTTGTACTTGCTAGATGAGCATTTGCTGGGAGATTATTCGGTTGACATGTGCCTCAGGCAACATGCTTGGACCTATGCTCATCTCGAGGTCCTTGTCCTTCAGGAGAGTTTGCAGCCTTTGTCCCGCAATCCTGTGCTCTCTTTCCAATCTTCGCCTTCCACGAAGTGATGTTAATTTATAATAGCCACTTGTCAGACGAATCTTACAGCTTATCTTGTTGATTTATTAAGGAGGACGAGGTATTTGAGTAAGAAGTAGAGAAGGAGGGATTATGGAGAGTCAATGAGTGAATGAGGAATAATGATGAGATAAACTGGAGGAGGTGAATATGTTGAAGGTATTTGTTTGTATTGTATTGCTAGGAGGGTGGTGGTCATACAGGTGGTGAAGGGTAGTAGTGGTCGTAGTGGTGAAGGCTGAGGTTTAACGAGTGGGGAAGAGGGATAGTGAGTTTTGTGGTAGTGGGTGATTATTAAGGTGCTGGAGAAAGTGCAGGTAATGGGCAGGAAAAAATACGGCAGCGGTGGGCTGGTGGTGAGCTTCCCCAGAGAACAAGAAACATCTCTTTATTTTTTTACACAGTTGAATTTAAAGACAGAGTTGCTATCTTACCTCAGCTCGCGTGAAAGCCTAGTTCTACCTAAGATATATTAAAACCCTAACCTAGTCTAACCTAACCTAACTGTACTCCTTTGGGATACCTATTTAAAATAAATCTTAACCTCAGTAGGAACTCACAGTAAATATTGCAGCTATGTTGTCAACATCAGCAGTAATACAATAAGCAGCATGGCAGCCATGTTGTCAACATCAGCAGTATTATTATAATCATGGGGGAGCGCTAAACCCGTAGTATTATACAGCGCATGTGGGGGGGGATGGAAGGTATTCAGACTCAATTCAGGGAACCGAAGCACAGATCCAATTCCCTAGATCAAGAGCCCCTCACCAGCGTCAAGGAACCTCCCTTGAGGGGAACATCATCAGTAACATACAATAAGCAGCCTAGCAACCATGTTGTCAACATCAGCTGAAGGGCACAATAAGTGTAGAGTTGCTCATACTTTCAAATTACGCGTCATCTGTTACCAAGACATGTTTGTTTTACCACTTTGTTCAACAACTTTCACTCTTTAGTCACTAATTTGCAAGATGCTACTATTGTATAACAACCATTAACACCATAGGGTGTTATGTCTATTTCCTCACAACCATCCCGTCAACTATGCTGTCTCCATTCACAACTATAACAGTTTGGCGAGGAAACTTTTGAATACGTTTCGGTCTGACCTGGACCATTATCAAGTCGCAGCTTGATAATTTTCAAGAACAGATGGAAATGTGTTCTAGTTTTTTCTCCAAATTGTTCCAACCACTATATTGTAGTTTTTTAAGTATCCCTGGAGGAATACCTGGTTGATAAGTGTTTTCTTCTTCCAAGGGTTTCATTAATAACTTGAAAGCGTCTCATCCGATAAGCTGATAGAAAAAACACGGTACAGGTAGGTTTAGAACCCATCGCGAGTGGTAAACCTCCAGGCCAGTGCGTAAGCCACTTACCATGGGTTCTAACCCCACCCGTACCGTGGTTTGCTGGCAATCGTATTATTACCATTTCGTCAATCTGATAGAAATCTCGTCTGTCTTGCGCTCAACAGACGGAGGATCAACCTCCACCACGTCTTGTATAGAATGACCTATTTAAATCTTAACCTGATTTAAATAAAAAAATAAATGTAACTAAGAGAAAAAAGTTCATCCAATAGTTGGTAAAGTGTACATTCCGGATTATGGGTTTCGTGTGCTAACATGAGAAAGCTTCTGATCAGCGTCAAACTTTCAACACTGGCTAACATTACTTATTAGAAAGTTGGATTGTTATTGGAATGTGTAGTTGTGAATTTTCCAATTTTATTTTTAAACTGGAATGGTATTATTTTCCATAAAATAACTTGGGTATATTTCTTCTGAATGGATTCTATCTTTAATGCCACACGCATCTTATATAAAGGTGCAAATTTGTCAACGAAGTTAATAAATGTGTACTTGTTAGATTCTACGTAATAAATTAAGAATGCCCCTTCTGACAGGCTTCAAACCTTTAGTGCTGGAGTGTTTTTTTTAATTCTGCAAGTCTTAATTTGCCAGTTTTATTAAAGGATTTTTTCCTTTCCATTACCTGGAGCACTGAGCTTGACTCTATCATCATTACTGATTCTATGTCATCATTGAAGGCTCTTGACTCATATAATGACTAACAGCATGCTCATTGGAGAAGCCAGGTATAGATACTCAAAAATCCGGGACAAAGGAATTAATGTACAATTGCCATGGCTTCCGTCACACATTGGATTACTCCTTCATGATAAAGTTGATATGTTAGCCAAGAAGAGCACCCATAAGGAGAATGTAGAATATAACTTTGGTATATCTGTGTCTAGCATTAGGAATAATATTAGGAGAGAAATAAATAATGAAAATGATAGCTATAGGAATGCAGTTAGAAGCCTGAGTAGATCTATAACCCACTATGATAACATGAACGTAGATAAGTATGTTTATGGAGCAACTTGCAATGTGAACAGACTGACTGATGTTGTAGTGGCCAGGCTTAGGCTTGGCTACAGGTACTTCTGACAGTTTGGGATACACAGATGATGATCAAACTAAATTCAAATTATGTGATCAGGCATATTTTCACTGTCTTGAACACTATGTGCTTAATTGTGCACTTATTGAGGAATATAGAGATAGACAGTATAATAACCTATGTGACATGTCAAGATATCTTATTCATGAAATAAGATACCAATTGTACTAAGCAAATTTCCTAAATTTGCTTGTAACAGATAATTGAAATGTAGATATAAACCCAAATGTACAATTGTTAACCCCTTTGGGGCCTAGTGCCTAGGCCTTTTGTGTATCCATATGCTCTTGCGCTACCGTCCACAGGATGGATATGGGGTGCACAATAAACTAGCCACTTCGGTGGCAAAATCTAATCTACCTGGAGTATACCTGGAGAGAGTTCTCCAAGTAATGGAAAGGAAAAAATCCTTTACTGTAGAATGACTCTCGACTGCCCTTGATTCTTAAATTTAAGAAAGATTTTAAAATATTTTGGATTGTGTAGGTGCCAACTTGCTAATTTAGGAAAAATGTGGCATATTGTTTTTCTATGATAATTTGTGAATGCCTAATCATATCAGCTTCAAATCTTCAACACTGATAACTTAAGAAGACAAATTCTGAGAGGCTTCGGACTTCAAATGGTCGTCTATTTTGGGATATTTGTCTATGTGCGATAACCAGAGAATGCCTCTTTTGATTGGCTTTAAACTTAGTGGGAGGTTCGAATTAATTTTGGTCTGTGCAGGTTCCCTTGTTTGTCAGTTTTATTGAAAAAGTGCATTATTTTCTATATGATAACTTGTGCATACCTCTTCTCATTGGCTTCAAATCTTCAATGTTGATATTTAACAGCATTAGTAACCTATGTAGCACTCTGTACCATTCCTTTTATACCTGCTTATCGAATATGGGGATACCTTTCTCGGACCGAACAGTCATCGAACCATATCTAGAAATTCTTGACTTTATCTAGAGTAAGGGATGTTGGAGGCTCACTCCTCCATCCGCTATTCGCGGCTTGGTTTCTGTTCATTCAAGTTGTTAGTTATCTCATAAAAGTTCTGTTCATGTAGACTGATCTAGCTCTAAATGATACAGTAAGGCAGAGTAATGCAAGAGTCCTGGAGAAAGCATTGAGACAGCCTGATAAATGGCGTGATTTTATTTATTACATGTCTTACTTAATAACATGAAAGTCGCTACTTTTACGGTGGCTTGTCAAAGGAAATATTACCCGCCACTGTTCCTGTGTCTTGCCATAGCTGTCAGGAAGAGCAGCCAGTGAGGTAACATTTGTACATCATAGTGACTATTATTAACCAGCTGCTGGACCGCTTGTGGCAGGAAGGAAAGTGGTGTTGATTCTGTCATAATACGTGTTTGTGTGTGTGTGTAAAGAATATACTCAGCTATGATCTCAGTAAGAATGAAGTGATCAGTTGGTCCATCGCAAATGATCTTCACCCCTGTAGGCACTAGGGCTCAGCTCACATACTGAGTGTTCATGGTTCGATCCCGGCACAGGTGGAAACTCCTCCTGCCCTTGTTCACCTAGCAATAAGTAGGTACCTGGGTGCTAGCCTACTGATGTGGGTCGCATCCAAGGGGATGATAATATACCTATACCTTGGATAGGGCTGGGCTTTGAAATGAGCTGAGGTAGGACAACAGCTCTTAGCTTGTAAAATTGGTTCGATTCTTGACTATAGCCATTTTTTTAAATCACTCCACAACCAGGTCTTGCTTTACGCCCACAGCCCACTATATGTTATTTCCGTTGTGAAGCATTCATGTTGGTTTATCATTATTCAGGATGGGTGTGTGTTCTGGGCGTGACTGAAGAGGACCAAGACGCACAGGAATCATTGGCGCCTCAAGGCTGGGTTTCGTCATGGAGCAGATCCAATTCTCCGCTGGCGCGTCCGCGTCGCCATCAGGACCAGGCGCTACCTTACGCTTCGTGGGAATCCCCATTACTAGTGAAGGAGTCATTGACGTCAGAGGAGAAGTCCTGGCTACCTCAAAAAGATCCTCTGGAAATCATCAAAAAGGGTTACGCTTCCGGCTCCAGGATGTTCGACTATAACTTTGAGCAGTCTCCCGCTCTTGTGCTGAAGACGGTGGGGGATTACAATGTTAGGGCTGCAGCTCTCTCACACGCAGGCGCTCCCCACTCACCTTCCCTGGGTGACAACCTGTCCAGGAACCTCAACCCGAGCCCACATCCTGGGCGACCCCGCAAGTACTACCTAACGGGTGTGATGCAAGAATTACCCAGGGATTCAGGCTATGCCCACAAACACCTCCGTAAGTACTTTCTCCAAGCCGACACGAAGATGACTGCAGACAAGGAGCAACCTCACGTCGTCTTCAATGATGTTGAAGACTCGATTCATCTTATACAAGTACTGGGCACCAACGACCCACTACCTTCGTCACACGACGCAGCTGAACCACCCGCAACACCTGAACCTCCTGCAACATTAGACACCACAAACAACCCCCATGATATGCACACAACTTCAGCATTTTCTCCATACTTCCCTCCTACTGTGTTTCGTCATCCCACATCCTACCCTGTTGCACCGCCAAACATTCGTTCACCCTCCACATACTACCTCCAGCAACCTACGTCACAACACCCTACTCCATTACCCTTCAGAAAATACTACCTCCTCCCCAGATCCCATCAGCCGACAACAGCTGCTGACGGAAACGGCTTACAAGACTCACACGAAGGAAGTATAAGTGACTCCCGCGAGCTCAGTTCCTTCGAAGTTTACGAAATGGTAAGTGCCTCCAGCATTGTATTGTACTGCGATATTCCACAATAAAAGAAAAACTTGTTCTCTATAACATTTATGATTATCTGCAAACATAACGTAATAAAATAAACATTTTGTTGCTTTTTCCATAGCTTCGTCAGCCATGAAAGTGTCGTCCAGAAGCGTGTTGAGTCATCTGTGTGCGGGTCGGGGATGCTTCGGTCACTGTGTTGAGTGCCCCAGGCTGAACTGATGTAAACATCAATTCACATTCAACTCCCATCATTGTTGTTATATATTAATTTGTTATATATTACTGGTATATGTATCATCTCATTTTCCAGTCATCTTAATATACTGCAAATACATCAAGAGATGTATATTTGTGTATATATACCTAGAGATTTGTATTTGTGTAGATTTTATTTTAATTATTAACCTAGAGAGATATTAACACAGGATAACCTAGGTACCTAGTTCCTCTCTGCAGATGAAGAGTGGCAACAGTTGTAAGAAAACTTGCCCAATGTTTCCACTCGTGCTGTACTATATACACTGAAAGGTGCATATCTTTCTAAATATATATCTTTACACAAATAACCCACACGTAGGAGAACCAATTGGAACGACCCGTGTGTGGTCATAACTTGAAACCAAATAATTATATTTAAAAGTGTTATTTTTTATGGTTAATTAAAACATGTCCTACAACTGGTGTTTGCTAGGTCTATTTTTGTGAGGTTTACAATACCAGGTGTAAGTTGGGTCAGCGTTATTGTAACTTTTACAAAAACCAGTTGTGTTCTGGGTCAAAGTTAATGTGAAGTATACTAATACCAAGTACTGTGCCGGTCAAAGTTATTATGAAATGCTCAATACTCGGTGTATGTTCTGCCAATGTTATTGTGAAGTATACAGTGTCAAGTGTAACTAGGTTAGTTATTGTGAAGTGGGCCGTACCGTGTTGATGAATAAGAAACACGTATCTTTATTGAGACGTTTTAGATGCGCAACAAGAAGTGGAAAGGTGCAGCAGTTGAAGACATTATCGCATGTGGGAGGGGCACTAATGGAAGTCGGTCAAATCCATAAGGTGGGAAATAGATTTAGCAATGTAATTGTTGAACAAATAGCAAAATGCACCGGTTGATGACGGTGTCCTTTGTAGGCAGAGGCCACTTGCTGAAGTAGGTCAGGCCCATAACATGGGCCAGAGATTAGCACGAGAGTTGTATAAGAGATTTTCTGTACCAAGATTCCATGATGTTGCTATATCAGACAAGTATTAAGGCCCTGATGGTATAATATCGAAGAGATAATGAATAAGACTCGTTCCTTCAAGAAGAGAGAGATTAAGATTGTATTTTTTTGTTATGCATCTAAAGCCTAAATACTTACTGAGTTTTTTTCTTAGATATCCTAGTTTAAATCTAAATAATTAATCACCAAGCGGACATAAACCAAATCTTCAAATGGGCTACTCAAAACAATATGAAGTTCGATGAGGAGAAATTCCAACTACTCAGGTATGGAAAACTTGAGGAAATTAAAAATATATCAGGGTATACGACAAACTAACCATACAATAGAGCGAAAAAGTAATGTGAAGGACCTGGGAGTGATAATGTCAGAGGATCTCGCCTTCAAAGAGAACAACAATGTATCTACCGCATCTGCTAGGAAAATGATAGGATGGATAATGAGAACCTTCAAAACTAGGGATGCCAAGCCCATGATGATTCTCTTCAAATCACTTGTTCTTTCTAGGCTGGAATACTGCTGTACACTAACGGCCCCCTTCAAGGCTTGCGACATTTCTGATCTGGAGAGCGTACAAAGAACTTTCATGGCACACATAAGTACGATAAGGCATCTAAATTACTGGGAATGGTTGAAGGTCCTTGATCTGTATTCCCTGGAACGCAGACGAGAGAGATACATGATAATATACACTTGGAAAATCCTAGAGGGATTAGTACCAAACTTGCACAAAAATCACTCCCTATGAAAATCACTCCATATGAAAGCAAAAGACTCGGCAGGAGATGCAACATTATCCCAATGAAAAGCAGGGGTGCCACGAGTACACTGAAAGACAACACAATAAGTGTCCGGGGCCCAAGACTGTTCAACTGCCTCCCAGTATACATAAGGGGGATTACCAAAAGACCCCCTGGCTCTCTTCAAGAAGGCACTGGACAGACACCTAAAGTCAGTACCTGACCAACCAGGCTGTGGTTCGTACGTCAGTTTGCGTGCGGCCAGCAGTAACAGCCTGGTTGATCAGGCCCAGGTAACCAGTGTATGCCTGTAGCAATTGTGTTTTCCTGGAGTCTACCTGGAGAGAATTCCAGGGGTCAACGCCCCCGCGGCCCGGTCTGTGACCAGGCCTCCTGTTGGACCAGAGCCTGATCAACCAGGCTGTTACTGCTGGCCGCACGCAGTCCAACGTACGAACCACAGCCCGGCTGATCAGGTACCGACTTGAGGTGCCTGTCCAGTGCCTGCTTGAAGACAGCCAGGGGCTTGTTGGTAATCCCCCTGATGTATGCTGGGAGGCAGTTGAACAATCTTGGGCCCCTCACACTTATCGTGTTGTCCCTCAACGTGCTAGTGGCACCCCTGCTCTTCATTGGGGGGATGTTACATCGCCTGCCGAGTCTTTTTGCTTTCGTACGGAGTGATTTTTGTGTGCAAGTTTGGTACTAAGCCCTCGAGAATTTTCCATGTGTATATAATAATGTATCTCTCCCGCCTGCGTTCTAGAGAGTACAGGTTTAGGAACTTCAAGCCTTCCCAGTAGTTGAGGTGGTTTATCGCACTTATGCGTGCGGTGAAGGTTCTCTGCACATTTTCAAGGTCAGCAATTTCACCCGCCTTGAAAGGTGCAGTTAGTGTGCAGCAATATTCCAGCCTAGATAGAACAAGCGATCTGTAAAGTGTCAACATGGGCTTGGCATCCCTGGTTTTGAAGGTTCTCATTATCCATCCTGTCATTTTTCGAGCAGATGCAATTGCTACATTGTTATGGTCCTTGAAGGTGAGATCCTCTGACATGATCACTCCCAGGTCTTTGACATTAGTTTTATTTTCAACCATTGTACAAATTAATAATAATGTGTAAAAAGCATAAATTATGGACTTAAATAAAGTTTACCTTACCTTAACGCTTCCTGTTGAGTGTAATAATTATATTAATCTAACATATCTTTTGGGTTCAATAAAAGACAGCATACATGTGCCTAAATATATTAAAATTGATAAAGACCACAATGAAAATAAATCGCATTGACTACTGGGTCATCCTTCGTTAAATTTACACTATGTAACACTGTTGTATACCTATAACATCCATGTGACCTCGCATCCAGTACACTAGTTTATACTTCTGTCTCTAAAATATCTTATCTTAAGAGTTACCAATATATTGTTAGTTCTGTGAAAGTCTTTACATCAGCATCACATAGTAATATCAAACATTAATATAAATACTGTGTCAAGGGAAAATTAACGTACCATATAAGTTATTTCGTAAAATTAAATATTGATATGGTAATTTAAACTACAAAATTTTAATGGTATAGTCACAAATAAGGTAAATACAAAAAGTTATTTTGTTCAAGGTGTAAATAAGGAGTCCACGTCTTATCCAGCTGACTGAGTAGTGAGTACACACACTTGTATATTATTGTCTGATTAAATAAACTCTGTGTAGACAGTGCCAGTGTCACCACTTGGCCTTTTAACTACACCATTATTACAATATTTACAATATTATTACAATATTTACAATATTTTATATAGTGCTGTGCAAGGGATTAATATGGAGATTCTCTCCCTTTGAGAAGCTCATTATTTTTTCTCTTTGAAATATGAGAACCTTACACATTGTTATTTCTTGTGCAAATTGTTATTTTGGGATATATTAACACCACATTAAACAATGTCCATGATAAAACCAATCTAATATTAGGCATTTTTTTAATAAATTATAGTTAAACTTACATAAGGACTGGAATTAAATATTTACTTGTTCAAGTACCTCAGATAACTTATGTATATACTACCTCTTATGTATGTCAGTAAACAAGTGACCAGAAGTTTATAAACATTCACTGAAACCTCTTTCGGATGATAATAATAAAAGGTTCATCTTATGAACTAGCATGATAGTTATCAGATGTTAATGGGTGTTTATGCATGTTAATGTCTGCAAATATTTTTTCCTTTCGATGGAGTTTCTTTGATCATGAAGGGCTAGAGCCATGGAATTAGTGTCTACATTATTCCTGAATTAAACCTAAATGCCACTGTAGCTTTCTTTGGCCTGTCACAAATAGACTGTCTTTTTCCACCTCCATTGATCCAGACATTAAGACATTACTTGGAGTATACCTGGAGAGGGTTTCGGGGGTCAACGCCCCCACGGCCTGGTCTGTGACCAGGCCTTATGTTGGATCAGGGCCTGATCAACCAGGCGGTTACTGTTGGCTGCACGCAACCCGACATATGAACCACAGCTCGGCTGGTCAAGTACTGACTTTAGGTGTCTGTCCAGAGCCTTCTTGAAGACAGCCAGGGGTCTATTGATAATTCCCCTTATGTATGTTGGGAGGCAGTTGAACAGTCTTGGGCCCCTGACACTTATTGTGTTGTTTCTTACCGTGCTAGTGGCGTCCCTGTTTTTCATTGGAGGGATGTTGCATCGTCTGCCGTTAAGTAAAATAAACTAATTAGAGTGGTCCCCCGGTTTTCGTAATTAATCCGTTCCAGAGATAGTGACTAAAACCGAATATTACGATTTCCGAATATTTTCCCCATAAGAAATAATGGAAATTTAATTAATCCGTTCCAGACACCCAAAAGTATTAAACTAAAATATTTTTCTAGTACATGGAATATACATGTGCCTACACAGAAAACAATGAGACATGAAGAATAAAATAATAATAACAACATGTCACTTACCTTTATTGAAGAGTTGTTGTTGTGTGGAAGACGGGAGGAGGGGAGAGGATGGAAGATTTGTTATTGTTTGGAAGGGGAATCCTCTTCCATAAAGACTTCAGGTACCAAGTCCTTTTCTGGGGTTAGCTCCCTTCTTTGTTTTTTAATGCCACTAGGACCAGCTTGAGAGTCACTGGACCCCTGTCTCACAAAATAACTGTCCAGAGAGCTCTGTGTCTGGCATCTCTTAAAAACTTGCCTAAAATGGGACACCACATTGTCATTGTGCATGTTGCCAACACGGCCTGCAACAGCTTTGTCAGGGTGAAGATCATCCATAAATCTTTGCACCTCAGTCCACTTTGAAGAAGGCACCATCTTCCATCTCTCTTCCTCCTCCTCTGAAGCAATTTCCCGAGCTGGGGTCTGTTGCTGTTGTAGATGAAGCTCTTGCAGATCTTCCGTGGTTAGCTCTTCATTGTGGTCCTCCACCAACTCTTCCACATCCTCGTCACTAACCTCCAACCCCATGGACTTTCCAATTGTGACAATTTTTTCCACAACAGGCACAGGTTCCTGAGGGTCAGCCCCAAACTCTTCAAAATCCCTCTCTGGCACACAGTCTGGCCACAATTTTTCCAAGCAGAGTTCAAAGTCCTGGAGGTCACTTCCTCTCAAGCCTTCCCTATAAGGTTTATGCAATGGAGGATACTGAAGTGATCTTTCCAGAACTCTCTTAGGGTCAATTCAGTGTCCGAGGTTATGTCAAAGCATCTTTGAAACATTGCTTTGAAGTAAGTCTCGAGGATGAGCAGGAGTATTGTCCATTACCAGGAGGCACTTGAGTTCCAATTTATTTTCCAGGAGGTATTTCTTCACACTGGGGCCAAACACTTCATTGAACCAATCAAGGAAAATTTCCCTCGTGACCCATGCCTTACTGTTAGCCTTCCACATCACACACAAATTAGCCTTGGCAACACCGTATTTCTTGAACACTGGGATTTTCAGAGTGATACACTAGTAAAGGCTTCAATTTTAAAACCCCACTAGCGTTAGCACAAAACATAAGAGTTAGCCTGTATTTCATAGGCTTGTGTCCTGGCAGTGCCTTTTCCTCCTGTGTAATGTAGGTCCTGTTTGGCATTTTCTTCCAAAACAGGCCTGTTTCGTAACAATTGAACACTTGTTGGGGTTTTAATTGTTCAGCCTCTATGTACCCCTTGAATTCCTGCACATATTTTTCAGCCGCACATTTGTCAGAACTTGCAGCCTCACCATGCTTTATCACACTGTGTATGCCACTACACTTCTTAAATCTGTCAAACCAGCCTTTACTGGCTTTAAATTCGCTCACTTCAGCAGACATTTTCTTGACGAGATCATCATGCAACTGCCTTGCTTTTTCACATATTATCGCCTGCGTAACACTATCTCCTGCTAATTCTTTCTCGGTGATCCACACCAACAACAAAGTCTCCACATCTTCCAGTACAGTGGTCCCTTGAGTTACGTACACCCCGGAAATTGTACAATTACGTATGTAAGTATAATATTGTAAGTGCTTGTGGAAGTGTATTTTTGGGGGTCTGAAATAGACTAACCTACGTGACATTTTTCCTTAAGGGAGTAAATTCGTTCGGTAATGGCGCTTGAGCAGGCTTCTGGAGTGAAGTTTTTACGATACTCGGGGGACCACTGTATTTGCAATCTCTGTTTTGTGACCATACTTGCACCTTTCGCAACAACAGCTTCCTTGATTTCATTTCTTTTGGCCACATGGAAGCGATGGTTGTATGGGCTTTGCCATTCAGCCTGGCAAGCTTGGCTACACATACCCCACTTTCATATTTTGCAATGATCTCTTTTTTTTCAGTTCTACCGTGTTTCTGACCTTCTTTACCACAGGGCTGGCACTAGGAGCTTTCTTTGGGCCCATGGTGGCTTATTTAGCAGTTGCAAGCACTAAAAAGAATGGAATAATGACGGAATGTATCGTATGAACGCGTGGGGTGACTGCCACTCGCTGGTAAACAATGGCACACTGACTCTGAATGGTGTGTCAGACCGCTTGGGCCGGGCGTACGTGTTTGGGACCAATGACATTTACCGAGCGGAATGACGATCACCGAGCCAATATTTTTACGAAAAAGTTACGATTACTGAATATGTATTACAAACTCCGATGACTATGAAAACCAGGGTACCACTGTATGTATTCTAATCTGTTTAAAAATTTGCAAAGCTGTATTTCACTTTTTCTTTGAGCATCATCTTGTCAGCATTCGTATGTGAAATGTTTAATTACGGGAACTACAGTAAATTAGAATTCTTAATTATTTCTGTCTTGGTTTGCAGTGTATAGTGTGAATTGCAAGACATCGTTATCATGAAGACGACGTTTACTACTGTTGACCTGCTGGCCATTGTGGCCGAGCTACAGGAAAGGTGAGTATACCACCTTCTATATTAAATTACTTTAATGCTTCGAGAATAATTGAGGCAGGAAAAAATAACATTGCAGAGTATTGTTGTTATATTTGTGGGGAAGCACTAAACCCATAAGGGTCTTATGAATGTAAGTAATCTCACTGACATTCTCAAGTCATCAGGAGAAATTTCTGATAATTTCCTTCTGGTGAAAAGGTTCTTCCATATACAGTGTAAGTTTAGTGAAACTATCAGAAAGCACTAATCTAATAGTATAGCCTCATCTAGATAACTTGTGGTTGTATTTGGATATACAGTACTGTATTTTAACATGTCACCCCCTTCAAGTGATGTACCTTGATGCTGGTCAGTGGCTCTTGCTCTAAGGAAATGGATCTATCCATCCTTTTCTATGGGTTTAGTACTTCCTCTCTTATTACATTGATTTAATAATAATAATTTAATGAGGTCAGACTTGAGTCCTGGAGATGGGAAGTACAGTGACTGCACTCTGAAGGAGGGATGTTAAATGTTGCAGTTTTATAACTGTAGTGTAAGCATGCCTCTGGCAAGACAGTGATGAAAGTTTTTCTTTTTCGGGCCACCCTGCTTTAGTGGGAAACGGCCGATGTGTTAAAAAAAAAATTAATGAGGTATAACAGGGAGGTATAACATCGTTTAGGAGTGAAGAAGAGCAGGATGTGAGTGGGGGGCAGGTGCATGAGGCATTACGTAGAATGAAAGGGGGTAAAGCAGCTGGAATTGACGGGATCATGACAGAAATGTTAAAAGCAGGGGGGAATATAGTGTTGGAGTGGTTGGTATTTTTGTTTAATAAATGTATGAAAGAGGGGAAGGTACCTAGGGATTGGCAGAGAGCATGTATAGTTCCTTTATATAAAGGGAAGGGGGATAAAAGAGATTGTAAGAATTATAGGGGAATAAGTTTACTGAGTATACCAGGTAAAGTGTACGGTAGGGTTATTATTGAAAGAATTAGAGGTAAGACAGAGAGTATGATGGCAGATGAGCAAGGAGGCTTTAGAATGGGTAGGGGATGTGTAGATCAAGTGATTACATTGAAGCATATATGAGAACAGTATTTAGATAAAGGTAGAGAAGTTTTCATTGCATTTATGGATTTAGAAATAGCATATGATAGAGTGGATAGGGGAGCAATGTGGCAAATGTTGCAAGTGTATGGAATAGGTAGTAAGTTAATGAATGCTGTAAAGAGTTTTTATGAGGATAGTGAAGCTTAGGTTAGGGTGTGTACGAGAGAGGGAGATTACTTCCCAGTAAAAGTAGGTCTTAGACACGGCTGTGTAATGTCATCATGGTTGTTTAATATACGCATTTATAGATGGGGTTGTAAAAGAAGTAAATGCTAGGGTGTTGGGGAGAGGGGTGGGATTAAATTATGGGGAATCAAATGCAAAATGGGAGTTGACACAGTTGCTTTTTGCTGATGATACTGTGCTTATGGGAGATTATAAAGAAAAGTTGCAAAGGTTAGTAGACGAGTTTGGGAGGGTGTGTAAAGGTAGAAAGTTGAAAGTGAACATAGATAAGAGTAAGGTGATGAGGATATCAAACGATTTAAATAAAGAAAAATTGGATATTACATTGGAGAGAGGGATTATGGAAGAAGTGAATGTTTTCAGATATTTGGGAGTTGACTTGTCAGTGGATGGGTTTATGAAGGATGAGGTTAACCATAGAATTGATGAAGGAAAAAAGGTGAGTGGTGTGTTGAGGTATCTCTGGAGACAAAAAACGTTATCCATGGAGGCAAAGAAGGGAATGTACGAAAGTAGTATAGTGGTACCAACACTTATATGGGTGTGAAATATGGGTTGCAAATGCTGCAGCTAGGAGGCGGCTGGAGGCAGTGGAGATGTCGTGTCTAAGGGCAATGTGTGGTGTAAATATTATGCAGAAAATTCGGAATGTGGAAATTAGGAGGAGGTGTGGAGTTACTAAAAGTATTTGTCAGAGGGCTGAAGAGGGGTTGTTGAGGTGGTTTGGCCATTTAGAGAGAATGGATCAAAGTAGAATGACTTGGAGAGCTTATAAATCTGTAGGGGAAGGAAGGTGGGGTAGGGGTCGTCCTCGAAACGTTTGGAGGGAGGGGGGCAAAGGAGGTTTTGTGGGCAAGGGCCTTGGACTTCCAGCAAGTATGTGTGTGTGTGCTTGATAGGAGTGAATGGAGACGAATGGTTTTTGGGACCTGATGAGCTGTTGGAGTGTGAGCAGGGTAATATGTTGTGAAATGATTCAGGGAAGCCAGTTATGTAATTGATTTAGTTGGATTTCAGTCCTGGAAATGGGAAGTACAGTGCCTGCACTTTAAAGGAGGGGTCTGGGATAGTGACAGTTGGGAGAGACTATTCTCAGCTGTTGTATCTGAGCGCCTCTGCAAAGACAGTGATTATGTATGAGTGAGGTGAAAATGTTGAATGATGATGAAAGCATTTTCTTTTTGGGGATTTTCTTTCTTTTTGGGTCACCCTGCCTCGGTGGGAGACGGCCGACTTGTTGAAAAAAAAAAAAAAGCTGGGAAGTACAATGCCTGCACCTTAAAGGAGGAGTTTGGGATATTGGCAGTTTGGAGGGACATCTAAACTGTCGTATCTGAGCGCCTCTGCAAAGACAGTGGTTATGTATGAGTGATGGTGAAAGTGTTGAATGATGAAAGTTTTTTTTTCTTTTAGGGTTTTTGTTTCTTTTTGGGTCACCCTGCGTTGGTGGGAAACGGTCGACGTGTTAAAAATTTTTTTAATGAGTCGTCAAACTTGCTACTTGGATAACTTGCTGATGTTGGTGATTTGAAAAATCTGTGACTTCCCTAACACCTGTTGTACAGCACTTGGAAAATTGAACTAGAATGACTTGATGAGAATTCTGTCTAAGAAACAGCATTACCAGAAAATAGTGCAGCTGGGGAATCACCTGTGAAATTGCTCAGAGGTGTATCACATGATAACAAATCTTAGTCTGTAAATTCAACGGTATATGGAAATATGGTTACAGATATCCTCCCCCATGTTTCTGGGAAACTCCTAAGTAATTTTTTTTTTGTTCACAGGGTGATTGGAATGAGAGTTGTGCAGATTTATGATGTAGACTCCAAAACATATTTGATAAAACTCCAGAAGCCTGATCAGAAGTGTATGTTGTTAGTTGAATCAGGAGCTCGTTTACACACCACTGAATATGAATGGCCCAAGAGCCCAGCACCCTCTGGCTTCTCTATGAAGGTTTGTTTGTATTGTGTCAATTTACTGTGGGTATCGTAAAGATTGACACTGTGAGTGAATAATGATATACTGTAGCTAAAGAATGACCTTTTCCTCTGTGAATGTTTGCATCTATATTTAGTACTGTATTTTCATTACTGATATGGCTACATCTTGAGTTTTGCAATGGAAATAAAATGTGCTAAAATGCAAAACTTGTAATTAATAGACTTTTAATTATAATTATGCTCATAGTTTATTCATACCAAGTTTCATTATTAAAATGCTAATTCTCTTTAATCTCTTATAGTTAAGGAAACATCTACGCAATAAACGTATTGAGGCCGTGCAGCAGCTTGGTGTTGATCGTATTGTTGATTTGACATTTGGATCTGGGGAAGCACAACACCATGTTATACTGGAACTTTATGACCGTGGTAATATTGTACTCACCGACCACTCATACACCATTCTTAATATTCTTCGTCCACGGAAGGAAGGGGAAGATGTTAGGTAAGTTCAATCCAAAGTTAGTTTTTATGTGGATAAAAGGAAATTTTGCAACAAAAATGATAGGAGCAAGGGAATAGTATCACTCATTAATCAAAACCATCTAGGCACATTTGAGAGGAATTTACATCATTCTGGTGAGTTCTGATGAAGGTCAATCTTGAGCAGAACTTCTAAACTAAAGCCTTGATTTGCATTATGGCTTCATATCTATTTATCAGCTTATTTCCTTAGTTTCCACAGAAATGTACAATCTGCCAAATCCTGGCTTCCTGATTGGTTTAATCTTTCATACATAGACACTCGCACACAGAAACTTACAATCAAAGCAATGTACCCCAGAATTCACTTGCTTCATAGTTCATAAGATTTGATTATAGTTTTTTTTTTTTTAATGTTTTTTGCTGAAGAGCATTAGTGGATAATTTCATTTGTATAACATGCAGTACAGTTTTTTCTTGGTGCCCATTGCCCATTTGTTTGATGTACGATCCCTAAATTTAAAATGACCATAGGATTTTATTCAAAATATGTTTGGTTTAGGGAAGTATTTAAAGAAATATGGCTAAAAAAGTTTAATTAACTCTGACAGGCAAAAATTTCCTATTATCTGCAGCTTCAGAATTCACATCACCTCAAGGAGCCTAGCCACCATGAATTACTGTGTTTATCTCTACATAAATATAAGTAATATTAAAATTTCTTCTTTCTTTCAACACGTCGGCCGTTTCCCACCGAGGCAGGGTGGCCCAAAAGGAAAAACGAAAGTTTTCCCTTTTACATTTAGCAATATATACAGGAGAAGGGGTTACTAGCCCCTTGCTCCCGGCATTTTAGTCGCCTCTTACGACATGCATGGCTTACGGAGGAAGAATTCTGTTCCACTTCCCCATGGAGATAAGAGGAAATAAGAACAAGAACTAGTAAGAAAATAGAAGAAAACCCAGAGGGGTGTGTATATATATATGCTTGTACATGAATGTGTAGTGTGACCTAAGTGTAAGTAGAAGTAGCAAGATGTACCTGAAATCTTGCATGTTTATGAGACAGAAAAAAGACACCAGCAATCCTACCATCATGTAAAACAATTACAGGCTTTCGTTTTACACTCACTTGGCAGGACGGTAGTACCTCCCTGGGTGGTTGCTGTCTACCAACCTACTACCTAGGAATATTAAAATGTAGGAGTTAAATAAAAGAATTAGAGAAGAAATGTGAAAAAATCTCAATCACAACAACCAGGCTACAGTAACTAATGATCATTGATTCAATTTTCTTAGGGAAATATTGCTTAAGGCGAAAGGAAAGAAGGGAGATGGAGTAGGAGTAGAAGCTCTTAGATAAAATTAACTGAGAATTAAAGAATCATCAGTAGCAATGTCAAAGTCTCCAAATGCTGTATTGCATGTGGAGCAACAACTACATTTCTTACTTGTCTAGCATTGTACAATTTCCTCAGTGTACAATGTCAGAAGTACTGGTTTTATCAATCATGTTATAGTTTCTGTACCACCAGTACTGTCACACTACTTGTGTGTTTGCTAAGAACTGTGGGGGTAAACATATTCACCAGTCCTAATCTCCAGCATTTTCTAAATGCTTCCGATGTACCGATAGCTTCTTAGAGTGCTTGTCTTCCATCCTTAGACTTATGAAAATGAGATTGCAAGAATTACCTTATACTGTGTGTGTGTGCACCTTTACGTGAGAAAGAGAGAGAGTGGGTGTGGGGGGTATGTCAAATTGAGCAGTTTAATTGGCTTAAATTAAAACTCAGTTGGGTGAATTGTCAGTGCGTCAATTATGCCCTGACCACTAATTCTGTAAGTCTTTCATAAATTTCATGCTTTTGCTTCTAATACTTTCAGAAAAAGATTCTCTACCATTTCAGAAGAATTTTTTTTTTAAATGTGGGCACTGAGCACTTTTAATTTTCATGACTTTAGACAGTGAAATGGTTAATGAGAACATAATTTTTCCAGATTTGCTGTGCATGAGACATATCCAGCAGACCGACCACGACTGCCTAAATCTCCACTCTCCACAGAAGACTTAAAGAATGCATTATCTTCTGCTAAAGAAAATACTCCTTTAAAAAAGATACTAAATCCCTTGTTAGGTTTGTATAACTATAATATACAGTATGGTACATCATCTCTGGCAACAACAACTTTCTCACTTATCTTGAAGTTTAACTATTTCCTTTTTACCAACAAAATCTCTTATATAAATATTGAAGATAAAAGTTGGAAAAACATTTTGGGTGTGGAAGGTGCCACTTTATATACCATGTGTCCAAGGAGTGTTGAATTGTCTTGGTGAATCATGGAATGTTATGCCTTGCCACCTGTTTTTAGTTTCATGTTTTCTGGAAATTATTAAAAAATTAATATCTATAAGCAAATACATTTGAAGCTGTTTATACCACCATAGAGATGGCATTAGTTTTTAAACTGAAATATAATTTTTGTTATGCAGTGGACCCCCGAGTAACGAACACCCCGGAAATCGTACAATTATGTAAGTATAATATTGTAAGTGCTTGTGGAAGTGTATTTTTGGGGGTCAGAAATAGACTAACCTACGTGACATTATTCCTTAAGGGAGTAAATTCGTTCGGTAATGGCACTTGAGCAGGCTTCTGGAATGAAGTTTTTAAGTTACTCGGGGGTCCACTGTAATTTTTTTTTTTTTTTTTTTTAATAATTTTTGTTAAGTGTTTACCTTTGTATAACTAGCAAGGAAGTGCAAAACATGGAAGCAGTACATGCAGCAAAATGCTGACTGTGTCAAATTTTATTTCTAGTTAGGAAAGGAAATTTCACTGTCTTTGTCTCACCAGCAGTCTTGTTGTCCTATTCACAGTCATGTACTTGTATCACTAGTAGTCTTGTTCTTATGTTACTATACCAGTTTTTGATTAATTAACATTACAAAGAAATTCATTGTACTGATCAGTGAAAGTCTCTGCATGTATTGTACTATTATATAGTAAACTCTTGATTTACGTAATTGGCTTACAAAATACGGGAAAAAATCCTCTGGGTTATTTGATTCAGAAACTATGGATAAAATCCATTGATTACAGAATTGTCTATTATTGTTACAATCATGGCAAAAAAAATTCTTCTCTGTCCACCATAGTCACCATTACTGGCCACCTGCTCTTCTCTTTCAGTCCCTTAAATTGAGGGTCTATCGTACTTAAATACTCACATACACTCACAAGAGATTCTTATTATAATTGCTTCCTTATTTTTATTATATTTCTTAAGTTACACAGTTCATTAGAAGATGTCATGAACATTAATAACTTTAATGCAAAAAATATTAGTAGTGTAAAATTCATTTTTAGTTTTTATGATTTCAGACTGCGGTGGAGGAGTACTTGATCATGAACTGCTGGAAGCAGGCTTCTGCACAGGTGCAAAGTTAGGTCAGGACCTGAAAATTAGTGATAACCTTACACAGCTGCATAAAGCTGCAACCAGAGCACAGGCTGTTGTCACAGAGTGGGCCAAAAGATCATACCAAGAGGTGAGAAGTGTAGCAAGAGGCAAATGTGTTAAAAAAAAAAAAAGAATAGTTATTCGTAGGATGCCTTGTTGTTAATTTATCATAGTTATTATTAAACTTTTCTTCAGTAATTGCATACACAGCCCCTCTCGAACTTGCTCCAGCCAACACATACCTTGTTTGTAAAGAAATGCTGTAGCCGACATATTCTATACTTCTTTTTACGTAATTTAAACATTATTTTTCCCTCCTGTTGCTAACTCTTAAAAGATTACTGTTTCTATTTTTTTCATAAAGCTACATAAATTTATTATTGGTTATCATATCTCTTCTATTTACCAACAAAGGCAAGTAAATTCACTGTTAGCCTCGATAACACAGAGATGCTTTCTGTAATAATTTTTAGTACCTTAGCTCATCAACTTTTTAAGATTGATATTCAGCAGTTCGTATATGTAAAACCTGCTCTTCTAGGTTGCATGGTTTGTGCTTTTAAGCCAGTTCTTGTTAGTTCATATCACAATTATTCTGTTGGATAATTATTTTCAGGGGATTGTGATGGCCACTCAAGAACATTGATTTTGTGTTCATTAACCATTTGGTTA
The DNA here is from genome assembly GCA_009830355.1 of Cherax destructor. Classification (NCBI taxonomy): domain Eukaryota; kingdom Metazoa; phylum Arthropoda; class Malacostraca; order Decapoda; family Parastacidae; genus Cherax; species Cherax destructor. The sequence goes on from WNWK01003630.1 coordinate 120,675, forward strand.
TAGTCATGGATATATTCAGTGGATTATTATTGTGTTGGAAAGTTCAGCTGTTTAGGCAAAAACCCTGTTGCTCTCATTTGATTGTAATTGAAGCTTTTAAGACAATGATGCCTTAAGTACACATCCATGTCTTAATCAAATAACTAAAGGAGCACAATATGTACATTTTCATACTAACTTAAGTCTGCTGTCTCATTAATAATATAGATTATATAGATTATATATAATGGGCTAGTAACCCCTTTTCCTGTATAGCTTACTAAAAAGAAGAAGAAGAAAATCGTCAAAGTGGGATGTTTGAATGTGCGTGGATGTTGTGCGAATGATAAGAAAGAGATGATTGTAGATGTTATGAATGAAAAGAAGCTGGATGTCCTGGCTTTAAGTGACACAAAGCTGAAGGGGGTAGGAGAGTTTCAGTGGGGAGAAATAAATGGGATTAGATCAGGGGTTTCAAATAGAGTTAGAGCTAAAGAAGGAGTGGCAATAATGTTGAATAATCAGTTATGGCAGGTAAAGAAGGAATATAAATGTATAAATTCAAGGATTATGTGGAGTAAAATAAAGGTTGGATGTGAAAAGTGGGTTATAGTAAGTGTTTATGCACCTGGAGAAGAGAGAAGTGTAGAGGAGAGAGAGAGATTTTGGGAAATGTTGAGTGAGTGTGTGGGGAGTTTTGAACCAAGTGAGAGATTAATTGTGGTTGGGGATCTTAATGCTAAAGTGGGTAAAAATGTTGTGGATGGAGTAGTAGGTAAATTTGGGGTGCCAGGGTAAATGTAAATGGGGAACCATTAATTGAGCTATGTGTAGAAAGAGGTTTGGTAATAAGTAATACATATTTTATGAAAAGAGGATAAATAAATATACAAGGTATGATATAGCACGTAAGGAAAGTAGTTTGTTGGATTATGTATTGGTGGATAAAAGGTTGATGAGTAGGCTTCAGGATGTACATGTTTATAGAGGGGCAACGGATATATCAGATCATTATTTGGTTGTAGCTACAGTTAGAGTAAAAGGTAGATGGGACAAAAAGAAAATGGCAACAGCAAGTAAGAGAGAGGTAAAGTGTATAAACTAAGGGAGGAGGAAGTTAGGGTGAGATATAAGCAACTATTGGCAGAAAGGTGGGCTAGTGCAAGTAGGAGTAGTGGGGGGGTTGAAGAGAGTTGGGATAGTTTTAAAAATGCAGTATTAGAATGTGGGGCAGAAGTTTGTGGCTATAGGAGGGTGGGTGCAGGAGGAAAGAGGAGTGAGTGGTGGAATGAAGAAGTAAAGGGTGTGATAAAAGAGAAAAAGGTAGCTTATGAGAGGTTTTTACAAAACAGAAGTGTTAATAGAAGAGCAGAGTATATGGAGAGTAAAAGAAAGGTGAAGAGAGTGGTGAGAGAGTGCAAAAGAAGAGCGGATGAAAGAATGGGAGAGGCTCTGTCAAGAAATTTTGCTGAAAACAAGAAAAATTTTGGAGTGAGATAAACAAGGTAAGAAAGCCTAGGGAACGAATGGATTTGTCAGTTAAAAACAGAGTAGGGGAGTTAGTAGATGGGGAGCTGGAGGTATTGGGTAGATGGCGGGAATATTTTGAGGAACTTTTAAATGTCGATGAAAAGAGGGAGGCGATAATTTCATGTACTGGACAGGGAGGTACAACATCGTTTAGGAGTGAAGAAGAGCAGGATGTGAGTGTGGGGGAGGTGCGTGAGGCATTACGTAGAATGAAAGGGGGTAAAGCAGCTGGAATTGACGGAATCATGACAGAAATGTTAAAAGCAGGGGGGGATATAGTGCTGGAGTGGTTGGTATTTTTGTTTAATAAATGTATGAAAGAGGGGAAGGTACCTAGGGATTGGCAGCGAGCATGTATAGTTCCTTTATATAAAGGGAAGGGGGATAAAAGAGAGTGTAAAAATTATAGGGGAATAAGTTTACTGAGTATACCAGGTAAAGTGTATGGCAGGGTTATTATTGAAAGAATTAGAGGTAAGACAGAGAGTAGGATTGCAGATGAGCAAGGAGGCTTTAGAGTGGGTAGGGGATGTGTAGATCAAGTGTTTACAGTGAAGCATATATGTGAACAGTATTTAGATAAAGGTAGAGAAGTTTTTATTGCATTTATGGATTTAGAAAAGGCATATGATAGAGTGGATAGGGGAGCAATGTGGCAAATGTTGCAAGTGTATGGAATAGGTAGTAAGTTACTGAAGGCTGTAAAGAGTTTTTATGAGGATAGTGAGGCTCAGGTTAGGGTGTGTAGGAGAGAGGAGATTACTTCCCGGTAAAAGTAGGTCTTAGACAGGGATGTGTAATGTCACCATGGTTGTTTAATATATTTATAGATGGGGTTGTAAAAGAAGTAAATGCTAGGGTGTTGGGGAGAGGGGTGGAATTAAATTATGGAGAATTAAATGCAAATGGGAGTTGACACAGTTACTTTTGCTGATGATACTGTGCTTATGGGAGATTCTAAAGAAAAGTTGCAAAGGTTAGTGGACGAGTTTGGGAGAGTGTAAAGTAGAAAGTTAAAAGTGAACATAGATAAGAGTAAGGTGATGAGGGTATCAAACGATTTAAATAAAGAAAAATTGGATATCACATTGGAGAGAGGGATTATGGAAGAAGTAAATGTTTTCAGATATTTGGGAGTTGACGTGTCAGCGGATGGGTTTATGAAGGATGAGGTTAACCATAGAATTGATGAAGGAAAAAAGGTGAGTGGTGCATTGAGGTATCTGTGGAGACAAAAACGTTATCCATGGAGGCAAAGAAGGGAATGTACGAAAGTATAGTGGTACCAACACTCTTATATGGGTGTGAAGCATGGGTTGCAAATGCTGCAGCGAGGAGGAGGCTGGAGGCAGTGGAGATGTCCTGTCTAAGGGCAATGTGTGGTGTAAATATTATGCAGAAAATTCGGAATGTGGAAATTAGGAGAAGGTGTGGAGTTACTAAAAGTATTTGTCAGAGGGTTGAAGAGGGGTTGTTGAGGTGGTTTGGTCATTTAGAGAGAATGGATCAAAGTAGAATGACTTGGAGAGCGTATAAATCTGTAGGGAAGGAAGGCGGGGTAGGGTCGTCCTAGAAAAGGTTGGAGGGAAGGGGTAAAGGAGGTTTTGTGGGCGAGGGCTTGGACTTCCAGCAAGCATGTGTGAGCGTGTTAGATAGGAGTGAATGGAGACGAATGGTTTTTGGGACATGACGATCTGTTGGAGTGTGAGCAGGGTAACATTTTGTGAAGGGATTCAGGGAAACCAGTTAATTGATTTAGTTGGACTTGAGTCCTGGAAATGGGAAGTACAATGCCTGCACTTTAAAGGAGGGGTCTGAGATAGTGACAGCTGGGAGGGACTTTTCTCAGCTGTCGTATCTGAGCTCCTCTGCAAAGACAGTGATTATGTATGAGTGTGGTGAAAGTGTTGAATGATGATGAAAGTTTTTTCTTTTTGGGGATTTTCTTTCTTTTTGGGTCACCCTGCCTCGGTGGGAGACGGCCGACTTGTTGAATGCCCTGAATGACCCATATGGGTCTAATGCTGTCCATGAATGCACAACAACAATAATCAATTACATAGGTCATCACATTCTTCAGAATTCAATCCAACAGATAATTTTTGTGAATTCAAAATTAGCAGTCACTAAATACAGTCTGAAAGAGCTAGAGTCTTTGCATGGAATAATGCTTGGTAGAGTTCTGAGAAGTTCATGAGTTTACGAAAGGTGATGGAAATTGCCACCTCAATATTAACTAAGCTTCTGAAAGACTGGGGTATAAGTAAAAATGAGCATTAGAGGTTTCACACTACACAGTATGTAACTATGAGAGAGAAGCTGTTGATACATATAATATGGATAATTGCATTGGTTGAAGGTATAAGAATAAGAAGTTTATTTTGACATGATACATGGTTGTACAGAGGAATATAATAGTTGGGTGTACATGCCAAAAGCCCCTTAGTATGCAGAGCATTTCGGGCAAACTTAAAAATTAACTTAAGATTAGGAAGGCAATAATAGTTCATATGGTCATTAGATAAGTTACAGTGAGTACAAGAGAATTGAATATTCTATTAGGTAATGCTACATGGCTTTGATAAGTCTAGTAGAGAATAATTACACTATTTAATTATTTTATAAAGATTACAGTATTACAATAGAGCAATTTAAAACAATTTACAATATAATGTATTACAATTTAGTACTATTTAAAACAATGAAATTTAGACATCCTAATTTTTAAGCAGTGGGTAAGTGGTTGAGCAGTCCTCAGCACAATATGATTGGCTTTTGAGTAACTGGTAGGTATTAGGTATGGTTTGTCTGGTTAATTTTAGGTGATGAGGTGATTTCTTAGTAGGGCCTTAAATTGATTTGCAGACAGGGGTCCTTTAGTGTGTTCTGCCAGTGAATTCCAGATCTTTGGGCCCTTTACATGCATAGCATTTTTGCAAAGGGAGAGATGGACACGAGGGATATCCAAGAGTGATTTGTGCCTCGTATTATGGCTGTGTGTTCTGTTATAGTTATGAAGGATGAATTTGAGAGGAGGGTTTATATTTGAGGTACTAAATTTAGACCTGTATTTTATTGCTAAATCAACTTGTATTTGCATTTGGAATTTTACATAAATTTGGAGCCTATTGTATGAAAGAATAATAGCTGAATGACTGATTGAAATGTATTTCAGGGCTACATTATCAAGAAAATTGAGCAGAGGAAAAAAGGAGATGGTACTATGGAGGAGGTTCCTATTTACCAAGAGTTTATGCCATTTCTCTTTGTCCAGTATGCACAGTTTCCTAATGAACGATTCCCAACCTTCAATGAAGGCAAGTTAAGGATGTTGCTTTTTTGTATGTAAAATAACAGCTTTTTGATGTGGATTGGTAAGATTTTTCTCTCAGGTTTTATTATTATTTTTATTGGTTGAAAGGTAAGTAAATACTAACAAGTTCGAATAAAATGAGACACAATAAAGCAGTATTGAAACTATATACATGATGTTTCACTTGATATAAGGTGTCTTGAAGTAATAGATGTGCCAGTGGTTTTGTAGTTTGGAAGCTTCCTAGGTTTTGCATAATTGTGTTAGATGTGCTGATAAAAGCAATCTCAATAACTTCATATTTATCTCTTCTCTCTCTCCTTGATCAACTTATTTATATTTTTGTTGTTACACAAATTTTATTCTTTCTTCACAGCTTGTGATGAATATTTCTCAAAGATGGAGGCTGGTAAAATAGACCAAAAAGCTGTGCAGAAGGAGAAGGAAGCACTTAAGAAGCTAGAAAATGTTAAACGTGATCATGAACGTCGTCTACAGGACCTCAGCTGTACCCAAAAGACAAATGAACTTCATGGCCATATGATAGGTGCACTTCTATTGTTTTTATCCACTATATGAAATTTTGGATAAATGAAGTGTAGTGATTAATACAAAAAATCTTCTGATTTACTAATGGTTTTAGGACCTAGGGGTCATCTTTCTTTTGGCCTGGCTTCTGAGATCCACTTAACCCCTCTCTCTCTTTTTTAATGTTGCCATAAGCCTTAGGGTTGACATAGTGTTGTTACACCTGGTTGGGAAGTAGGAACAAATATATTAATTTACCCTGGCTTCACGACTATTTAATAATTTTATTTTCTCTGTATTTTTTCTTTGAATGGCATAGTACGAGAGTTAGTTTTTATCTTTATCATGGTTCATCAGATTTATTATTTATTTTTTTATTAACACATCGGCCGATTCCCACCAAGGCAGGGTGGCCCGAAAAAGAAAAACTTTCATCATCATTCACTCCATCACTGTCTTGCCAGAGGGGTGCTTTACACTACAGTTATAAAACTGCAACATTAACACTCCTCCTTCAGAGTGCCGGCACTGTACTTCCCATCTCCAGAACTCAAGTCCGGCCTGCCGGTTTCCCTGAATCCCTTCATAAATGTTACTTTGCTCACACTCCAACAGCACGTCAAGTATTAAAAACCATATGCCTCCATTCACTCCTATCAAATACGCTCACACATGCTTGCTGGAAGTCCAAGCCCCTCGCACACAAAACTTCCTTTACCCCCTCCCTCCACCCTTTCCTAGGCCGACCCCTACCCCGCCTTCCCTCCACTACAGATTTATACACTCTCGAAGTCACTCTGTCTCGTTCCATTCTCTCTACATGTCCAAACCACCTCAACAACCCCTCCTCAGCTCTCTGGACAATCGTTTTGGTAATCCCGCACCTCCTCCTAATTTCCAAACTCCGAATTCTCTGCATTATATTCACACCACACATTGACCTCAGACATGACATTTCCACTGCCTCCAGCCTTCTCCTCGTTGCAACATTCATCACCCATGCTTCACACCCATATAAGAGCGTTGGTATAACTATACTCTCATACATTCCCTCTTTACTTCCATGGACAAGGTTCTTTGTCTCCACAGACTCGAAGTGCTCCACTCACCCTTTTCCCCTCATCAATTCTATGATTCACCTCATCCTTCATAGACCCATCCGCCGACATGTCCACTCCCAAATATCTGAATACATTCACCTCCTCCATACTCTCTCCCTCCAATCTGATATCCAATCTTTCGTCACCTATTCTTTTTGTTATCCTCATCACCTTACTCTTTCCTATATTCACTTTCAATTTTCTTCTTTTACACACCCTACCAAATTCATCCACCAACCTCTGCAACTTCTCTTCAGAATCTCCCAAAGCACAGTGTCATCAGCAAAAAGCAACTGTGACAACTCCCACTTTGTATTTGCTTCTTTATCTTTTAGCCCAACACCTCTTGCCAAGACCCTCGCATTCACTTCTCTTACAACCCCATCTATAAATATATTGAACAACCACGGTGACATCACACATCCTTGTCTAAGGCCCACTTTTACTGGGAAATAGTCCCTTCCCTCCTACACACTCTAACCTGAGCCTCACTATCCTCATAAAAACTCTTTACTGCTTTCAGTAACCTTCCTCCTATTCCATACACCTGCAACATCTGCCACATTGGTCCCCTATCTACCCTATCATACGCCTTTTCCAAATCCATAAATGCCACAAAAACATCTTTACCCTTATCCAAATACTGTTCACCTATATGTTTCACTGTAAACACTTGGTCTACACACCCCTACCTTTCCTAAAGCCCCCTTGTTCATCTGCTATCCTACTTTCTGTCTTACTCTTAATTCTTTCAATAATAACTCTACCATACACTTTACCAGGTACACTCAACAGACTTATTCCCTATAATTTTTGCACTCTCTTTTGTCCCCTTTGCCTTTATACAAAGGAACAATACACGCTCTCTGCCAATCCCTAGGTACCTTACCCTCTTCCATACATTTATTAAATAATAGCACCAACCACTCCAAAACTATATCCCCACCTGCTTTTAACATTTCTATCTTTATCCCATCAATCCCAGCTGCCTTACCCCTTTCATTCTACCCACTGCCTCACGAACTTCCCTACACTCACAACTGGCTCTTCCACACTCCTACAAGATGTTATTCCTCCTTGCCCTACACACGAAATCACAGCTTCCCTGTCTTCATCAACATTTAACAACTCCTCAAAATATTCTCTCCATCTTCCCGATACCTCTAACTCTCCATTTAATAACTCTCCTCTCCTATTTTTAACTGTCAAATCCATTTGTTCTCTAGGCTTCCTCAACTTATTAATCTCATTCCAAAACTTTTTCTTATTTTCAACAAAATTTGCTGATAACATCTCACCCACTCTCTCATCTGCTCTCTTTTTACATTGCTTCACCACTCTTTTAACCTCTCTTTTTCTCTCCATATACTCTTCCCTCCTTGCATCACTTCTACTTTGTAAAAAACCCCTCATATGCTAACTTTTCTCCCTTACTACTCTCTTTACATCTTCATTCCACCAATCGCTCCTCTTCCCTCCCGCACCCACTCACCTGTAACCACAAACTTCTGCTGAACACTCTAACACTACATTTTTAAATCTATCCCATACATTTTCAACCCCATTGCCTACACTCTCACTAGCCCATCTATCCTCCAATAGTTGTTTATATCTTACCCTAACTGCCTCCTCTTTTAGTTTATAAACCTTCACCTCTCTCTTACTTACTGATTCTATTTTCCTTGTATCCCATCTACCTTTTACTCCCACTGTAGCTATAACTAAAAAGTGATCTGATATATCTGTGGCCCCTACTCAACAGTCTTTTATCTACCAATACATAGTCCAACAAACTACTATCATTACGCCCTACATCATATCTTGTATATGTACTTATTTATCCTCTTTTTCTTAAAATATGTATTACCTATAACTAAACCCCTTTCTATACAAAGTTCAATCAAAGGGCTCCCATTATCATTTACACCTGGCACCCCAAACTTACCTACTACACCCTCTCTGCATGTTTCTCCCACTTTAGCATTTAGGTCCCCTACCACAATTACCCCTCATTTGGTTCAAAAGTTCCTATACATTCGCTTAACATCTCCCAAAATCTCTCTCTCTCCTCTACACTCCTCTATTCTCCAGGTGCATACACGCTTATTATGACCCACTTTTCGCATCCGACCCTTATTTTAATCCACATAATCCTTGAATTTACACATTCATATTCCCTCTTTTCCTTCCATAACTGATCCTTCAACATTATTGCTACCCCCTTCCTTAGCTCTAACTCTCTCAGATACTCCTGACTTAATCCCATTTATTTCTCCCCACTGAAACTCGCCTACCCCTTCAGCTTTGTTTCGCTTAGGGCCAGGACATCCAACTTCTTTTCATTCATAACATTGGCAATCATCTCTTTCTTATCATCCGCACTACATCCACGCACATTCAGACAACCCAGTTTTATAAAGTTTTTCTTCTTCTCGTTTTTAGTAGATTTGTACAGGAGAAGGGGTTACTAGCCCATTGCTCCCGGCATCTTAGTCGCCTCATACGACACGCATTGCTTACGGAGGAAAGATTCTTTTCCACTTCCCCATGGACAATGAGAAAATAAAAGAACAAGAGCTATTAAGAAAAGAAGAAAAACCTAGATGTGTGTATGTATATATATGCATGTGTATGCCAGTGTAGTGTGACCTAAAGTGTAAGTAGAAGTAGCTAGATATACCTGTTATCCAGCGTGTTTATGAGACAGAAAAAAGACACCAGCAATCCTACCATCATGTAAAACAGTTTCAGGTTTCTGTTTCACAGTCACCTGGCAGGACGGTAGTACCTCCCTGGGTGGTTGCTGTCTACCAACCTAAAAGTGACACTCCATTTAACACAGTTTTGTGTGAAATATCCGTATGGATCTGTCAGGTTCTGTTTATTAATTTATTTTATCACCTTGGTATCCAACTTTAAAACTGCAGTACATTTTTAAATTATTTTGTTTAGTTAACTCTTTTTATGTTTTTACAGAACTTAACAAAGATTTGGTGGATAAAGCAATCCTGGTGGTCCGAAGTGCTGTTGCCAATCAGATTGACTGGAAACAAATTAAAGAACTGCTAGCAGAAGCTCAAGCCCGAGGAGATACAGTGGCTCTAGCTATCAAACAACTCAAATTAGAGAGCAATTCTATCATTCTGTCACTCAGGTTTGTTAATATCTGAGTTACATTGGTTTGGAAAGAAACTTGTAGATGTGGGATAAACTTATCAGATTCATTCATTAAAGTTAACTACTATACTGTAGTTTGGGTGTAAATAAGGTCTCTAATTCAACTGTGAATGCATATTTCAAGTGTGATAAAAAACTACAATAACATAATGAAGTGAGTATTCATTGCATTGAGGGAAATCGTATTTCCCTCGAGTCATCCTCAAACTACACTTGAACCAATAATCATTTATGCTTCACTAGCAAATATGTCAATTCTTCTGTATGCTTGAAGGTGTAACTTGTGATATCATCTATAGACATATTGGTTACTGATAGTTTGTCATCTAATGTTGAAAACTGATCAATATATGTTTGTATTTAAGCTCATATAGATCTCTGTAAATCTGTTATTCAAATTATTCTTTCAGCAACCCATATGACTGTGAAGAAGATGACATCTTGTTAGACTCTGATGAAGAACGTGAAGAAGGCAATGATTCCACAAAGATGCGGCCCATGACAGTGGATATAGACCTAGATCTCTCTGCAATGGCCAATGCTCGTAGGCTAGTACAGTACTGATTATGTGACACCCTTTTCAAACTTATTTTATTTCTCAAAGTGCACAGTGAACTGTTTAGAAAAAAGCCTCATGAACCTTAACTTTTGATGTTGTATGTATAGCATTTTATAAGCTGGAAAAGCAGTACATATATACTACAAGGTTAATAGAAAGCTTGGAAGTGTATTTACTAATAGATATCTTATGGTGCCCCGTAGCCTGGTGGCTAAAGCTCTCGCTTCACATGGTGAGGGTCTGGGTTTGATTCCCAGTGAGGGTAGAAACATTGGGCGTATTTCTTTACACAGGTTGTCTATGTTCACCCATCAGTAAAATGGGTACCTGGGAGTTAGTCGATTGGTGTAGGTCGCATCATGGGACAAAATTGACCTAATTTGCCCAAAATGCTCTGCATAACAAGCGACTTTCTATATACATACTAGTAGTATGTCATTGATGTCAGCTAAGGCTGTATACCATGTACATGTACTTGTAGTAAATAAAGATACAGTCATCCCTTGGTTTTCGATTGTCTCAGTTTTCACCGATTTTGGTTTTCAATCACTTTTTTCGTGGAAAAATAGTCTCAGTTTTTGCCGATGGTACGGAACCTGTGCACCAGTGCCGCGCACATACAAAGGCCGTAGGCCCGCCACCCACGCACCTCCCACGCACATTGTCACACAGTCTAGCATTGTTTATGCTTGAGTGAACATCACCCCAGGAGTTCATACAAAACATTTATTAACAATTCATTGTTTTTGGCCCTTGATTATTGTGTGTGACTACTAAATAAGCTACCATGGGCCCAAAGAAAGCTCCTAGTGCCAGTCCTTTGGTAAAGAAAGTGAGAAACACGATGGAGTTTAAGAGTGTAGCAGGCATGCAGGGAGTGTAGCAGACATGCAGGGAGTGTAGCATGTATGCAGGGAGTGTAGCATGTATGCAGGGAGTGTAGCATGTATGCAGGGAGTGTAGCAGGTATGCAGGGAGTGTAACATGTATGCAGGGAGTGTAACATGTTTGCAGGGAGTGTAACATGTTTGCAGGGAGTGTAGCATGTATGCAGGGAGTGTAGCATGTATGCAGGGAGTGTAGCATGTATGCAGGGAGTGTAACATGTATGCAGGGAGTGTAGCAGGTAGGCATGGAGTGTAGCATGTATGCAGGGAGTGTAGCATGTATGCAGGGAGTGTAGCATGTATGCAGGGAGTGTAGCATGTATGCAGGGAGTGTAGCATGCATGCAGGGAGTGTAGCTTGTATGCAGGGAGAGTAGCAGGTATGCAGGGAGTGTAGCAGGTATGCAGGGAGTGTAGCAGGCAGGGAGGGAGTGTAGCAGGCAGGAAGGGAGTGTAGCAGGCATGCAGGGAAGTGACCCCAGATAAGGACTTGGTACCTAAATTCCTTATGGAAGGGGATTCCCCTTCCAAAAAATAGGGTCCTTCCCTCTCCCCTCCTCCCTCTTTTCCATCCAGCAACATCAGTCTTCAATAAAGGTAAATGCCACATAGAGTTCATTCATTTGTGCATGTAAATCTATCTTTAAGGCCCCCCCCCCCATTTTTTTTTTTTCAAACTTCTGGGTTTTTGGAACGGATTAATTTAATTTCCATTATTTCTTATGGGGAAAATAGTTTTCGTTTTCACCGATTTTGGTTTTAGCTGATCCATCTGGAACGGATTAAAATCGAAAACCAAGGGATGACTGTATTATTATTATTATTATTATTATTATTATAAAAATGGACTTGAATTTCCAATGGCTAAATGAAGTACGTAATATTAAAATGCTGTGTATATTAATAGGCAACAACAAAAAAAATTGATCACATGGAATATCACCTTGGGCTTTGAGGAAATGGGCAGAAGAGCTAATATATCTTTAAAAAGGGTTGAGGACTTAGATTGTTAACTAGAAGACAAATGGAAAAATTGTAGATAGTAGGTTGGTAGACAGTAACCGCCCAGGGAGGTACTACCGTCCTGCCAAGTGAGTGTAAAACGGAAACCTGTAATTGTTTTACATGATGGTGGGATTGCTGGTGTCTTTTGTCTCATAAACATGCAAGATTTCAGGTACGTCTTGCTACTTACAGTTAGGTCACACTACACTTGCATGTACAAGCATATATATATATATATACACACCCCTCTGTGTTTTCTTCTATTTTCTTACTAGTTCTTGTTCTGATTTATTTCCTCTTATCTCCATGGGGAAGTGGAATAGAATTCTTCCTCCGTAAGCCATGCGTGTCGTAAGAGGCGACTAAAATGCCAGGAGCAAGGGGCTAGTAACCCCTTCTCCTGTATATATTACTAAATGTAAAAGGAGAAACTTTCGTTTTTCCTTTTGGGCCACCCTGCCTCGGTGAGAAACGGCTGACTTGTTGAAAGAAATGGAAAAATAGCAGACTTTTGTTCTTAGTAAATGGCATTTGTAAGGAGAGTAACGTATTTAATAATACTGCACTGTATATGAAATAGAATCAGATTGCAGTTGTACTATTAATGTTACCAAATAATGCTTATTGTTGCAAAGTACTTTATGCCGTGTTAAAAATTTCTTTGAGATAACTGGAACTTTACTGTACATTATTGAATGTGATTATGCTAAGTTCCTGTGATGCCACTGAATGTAGACAGAACTATAATATGAAAACTTGGGTAACATTATTATACTTCTTTCAACAAATCGGCCATTTCCCGCCAAGGCAGGGTGGCCCAAAAAGAAAAATGAAAATTTCTCTTTCTAACCATAGTAATGTAAACAGGAGAAGAGGTTTCTAGTCCCTTGGTCCTTTTATCTAATTAATTTTTTAATATTGCCTTTCCATGTTTCCCTGGTGAAAATGGCTATACGTACAGTGGACCCTCGCTATTCGAACACTCCAAAACTCACCTTTTTATGTAAGTTTATTATTGTAAGTGCTTTTATAAGTATTTTTGGGGGTCTGAAATGGACTAATCTAATTACATCATTCCTTATGGGAATAAATTCGTTTGGTAACAGCACTTGAACAGCATTCTGGAATGAGGGTGAGTTTTGGAGTGTTCGAATAACGAGGGTCCACTGTAATTACATTAGCAAGTAAAACCTGATATGAAGTATTACAGCATTACTCATTATTATTACAATATTACTTATTATTTTTATTTATTTAAGTATTGTTCCTAACATGCAGAATATACCATTTCTCAAAGTGAGATGTTAAATTATCAAAATATACTTTGCCAGGTATTTTGATCAGAAGCGTCAAGCAGCAAGGAAGGAACAGAAAACAATTGATGCCTCGGCTAAGGTACTTCAGATAACCACCAAGAAAACTAATGAAACACTCAGAGAAGTGGCAGCCATCTCTAACATCAATAAGGCGAGAAAAGTCCATTGGTTCGAGAAATTTCTTTGGTTTATTTCCTCCGAAAATTATCTAGGTGAGAGGAGTATTAAATATATTTTTTCAATTTTTATTATTTTAAGGAAAGATAGGCAGCTTGAGAGTGTTGTATACAGTACAGTAAACTTACAATTTGTGCAACTTCAACTTGCATTATCTATAACATAAGATTTAAATTTTGTTTCCAAGACCATGAGTTGTGTGTGAAATACTGCTGTCACCCTGCGGTATATTTTCCCTCTGTGCCCAGGCAAAGGCCTTATTTCCTTTCTGCTCTCAAGTGTTCATTTACTACTGGATGATTTAGCTATTTTTAAATGCACCTGGACTGCAGAACATAAAATTCAGTGGGAAAAGTGCCTGTCGACCAGTAGTGGGGGGCTTGAGCTCCCTCCATAATTTGCTTCAGCCCCCAAAGTACCCCCATAATTTCCTTCAGCCCCCAAAGTGCCCCCATAATTTCCTTCAGCCCCCAAAGTACCCCAGTAATTTTGTTAAGCCCCCAGAGTCCCCCATAATTTCCTTCAGCCCCTAAAAAAGAAAAACAAAAGTTTTTTTTTTTTTCTTCTTCAACAAGTCGGCTGCCTCCCACCAAGGCAGGGTGACCCAAAAAGAAAGAAAATCCCCAAAAAGAAAATACTTTCATCATCATTCAACACTTTCACCACACTCATACATAATCACTGTCTTTGCAGAGGCGCTCAGATACGACAGCTGAGAATAGTCTCTCCCAGCTGTCACTATCCCAGACCCCTCCTTTAAAGTGCAGGCATTGTACTTCCCATTTCCAGGACTCGAGTCCAACTAAATCAATTAACTGGTTTCCCTGAATCCCTTCAAAAAATGTTACCCTGCTCACACTCCAACAGCTCGTCATGTCCCAAAAACCATTCGTCTCCATTCACTCCTATCTAACACGCTCACACATGCTTGCTGGAAGTCCAAGCCCCTCGCCCACAAAACCTCCTTTACCACCTCCCTCCAACCTTTTCTAGGACGACCCCTACCCCGCCTTCCTTCCCCTACAGATTTATACGCTCTCCAAGTCATTCTACTTTGATCCATTCTCTCTAAATGACCAAACCACCTCAACAACCCCTCTTCAGCCCTCTGACAAATACTTTTAGTAATTCCACACCTTCTCCTAATTTCCACATTCCGAATTTTCTGCATAATATTTACACCACACATTGCCCTTAGACAGGACATCTCCACTGCCTCCAGCCTCCTCCTTGCTGCAGCATTTGCAACCCATGCTTCACACCCATATAAGAGTTGGTACCACTATACTTTCGTACATTCCCTTCTTTGCCTCCATGGATAACGTTTTTTTGTCTCCACAGATACCTCAATGCACCATTCCCCTTTTTTCCTTCATCAATTCTATGGTTAACCTCATCCTTCATAAACCCATCCGCTGACACGTCAACTCTTAAATATCTGAAAACATTTACAGTGGACCCCCAAGTTTCGTAAAAACTTCACTCCTGAAGTCTGCTCAAGCGCCATTACCGAACGAATTTACTCCCTTAAGGAAAAATGTCACGTAGGTTAGTCTATTTCAGACCCCCAAAAATACACTTCCACAAGCACTTACAATATTATACTTACATAATTGTACGATTTCCGGGGTGTACGAAACTCGGGGGTCCACTGTACTTCTTCCATAATCCCTCTCTCCAATGTGATATCCAATTTTTCTTTATTTAAATCGTTTGATACCCTCATCACCTTACTCTTATCTATGTTCACTTTTAACTTTCTACCTTTACACACTCTCCCAAACTCGTCCACTAACCTTTGCAACTTTTCTTTAGAATCTCCCATAAGCACAGTATCATCAGCAAAAAGTAACTGTGTCAACTCCCATTTTGCATTTAATTCTCCATAATTTAATCCCACCCCTCTCCCCAACACCCTAGCATTTACTTCTTTTACAACCCCATCTATAAATATATTAAACAACCATGGTGACATTACACATCCCTATCTAAGACCTACTTTTACCGGGAAGTAATCTCCCTCTCCTACACACCTAACCTGAGCCTCACTATCCTCATAAAAACTCTTTACAGCCTTCAGTAACTTACTACCTATTCCATACACTTGCAACATTTGCCACATTGCTCCCCTATCCACTCTATCATATGCCTTTTCTAAATCCATAAATGCAATAAAACTTCTCTACCTTATCTAAATACTGTTCACATATATGCTTCACTGTAAACACTTGATCTACACATCCCCTACCCACTCTAAAGCCTCCTTGCTCATCTGCAATCCTACTCTCTGTCTTACCTCTAATTCTTTCAATAATAACCCTGCCATACACTTTACCTGGTATACTCAGTAAACTTATTCCCCTATAATTTTTACACTCTCTTTTATCCCCCTTCCCTTTATATAAAGGAACTATACATGCTCTCTGCCAATCCCTAGGTACCTTCCCCTCTTTCATACATTTATTAAACAAAAATACCAACCACTCCAGCACTATATCCCCCCCTGCTTTTAACATTTCTGTCATGATCCCGTCAGTTCCAGCTGCTTTACCCCCTTTCATTCTACGTAATGCCTCACGCACCTCCCCCACACTCACATCCTGCTCTTCTTCACTCCTAAACGATGTTGTACCTCCCTGGCCAGTACATGAAATTACCGCCCCCCTTTTTTCATCGACATTTAAAAGTTCCTCAAAATATTCCCGCCATCTACCCAATACCTCCAGCTCTCCATCTACTAACTCCCCTACTCTGTTTTTAACTCACAACTCCATTCGTTCCCTAGGCTTTCTTACCTTGTTTATCTTACTCCAAAAAATTTTCTTGTTTTCAGCAAAATTTCTTGACAGAGCCTCTTCCATTCTTTCATCCGCTCTTCTTTTGCATTCTCTCACCACTCTCTTCACCTTTCTTTTACTCTCCATATACTCTGCTCTTCTATTAACACATCTGTTTTGTAAAAACCTCTCATAAGCTACCTTTTTCTCTTTTATCACACCCTTTACTTCTTCATTCCACCACTCACTCCTCTTTCCTCCTGCACCCACCCTCCTATAGCCAAAAACCTCTGCCCCACATTCTAATACTGTACTGCATTTTTAAAACTATCCCAACTCTCTTCAACCCCTCCACTACTCATACTTGCACTAGCCCACCTTTCTGCCAATAGTTGCTTATATCTCACCCTAACTTCCTCCTCCCTTTGTTTATACACTTTTACCTCTCTTTTACTTGCTGTTGCCATTTTCTTTTTGTCCCATCTACCTTTTACTCTAACTGTAGCTACAACCAAATAATGATCCGTTATATCCGTTGCCCCTCTATAAACATGTACATCCTGAAGCCTACCCATCAACTTTTTATCCACCAATACATAATCCAACAAACTACTTTCCTTACGTGCTATATCATACCTTGTATATTTATTTATCCTCTTTTTCATAAAATATGTATTACTTATTACCAAACCTCTTTCTACACATAGCTCAATTAATGGTTCCCCATTTACATTTACTCCTGGCACCCCAAATTTACCTACTACTTCTACTACATGTACTACTTTTTATATTTAGTAATTTATACAAGAGAAGGGGTTACTAGCTTCTTGCTCCCAGCATTTTGGTAGCCTCTTGCAACATGCATGGCTTACGGAGGAAGAATTCTGTCCCACTTCTCCATGGAAGTGGACTTGAATCCTGGAGGTGGGAAGTACAATGCCTGTACTTAAAAGGAAGGGTTTGAGATATTTACTGTTTGGAGTGACATCTGAACTGTCATATCTGCACGCCTCTGCAAAGACAGTGATTATGTGTGAATGATGGTGAAAATGTTGTTGAAAAAAAAATTTATCTATTCACTAGTATATGTCTTAATGTTTTGAGACTTTTTTAATGCTTTTCATTGTACTGTAGCGATAAAAAAATGTTTTCAGGAAAGAAACTTTTAATACGTATCAACATTTCACCCACTGAAGACTTTATCAGTGTGTGAATGATTGTACAGTATTAATAAAGGATTTCTTTCCTTAAGGTGTATATTTTTACTACTGTCTGCTGGCTCAGCTATTCATTTTCATGCTGTTTAATGTAAATGATTGTTTGAAAGTCAAATTTTATGTTTGAATGGAAAAAAGTCCATGAAAACAAACATTTTTTGATAATTCAAAAAGCATTCAAAATCATATACGTATTTACTTTTAATTTGCCTTGTTTCTGTTTCAGTAATTGGGGGTCGAGATAGCCAAATGAATGAGTTGCTTGTGAAGCGTCACTTGCATCATCAAGATGTTTATGTTCATGCAGAAATGCATGGTGCTCCTAGTGTAATTATCAAGAACCCAACTGGCAAAGAACCACCACCAAAGACTCTGCATGAAGCTGGCATTATGGCTCTTTGCTATAGGTAAGCTTATTGAAAACCAGCTAATTTAACATTTACCTTGGATCTAGTTTTTAACAAGAAAAAATTTACGTACTGTGTGGATTACAATATTAAAAGCCACTCTGAAATTAAACACTAAACACACTAGACCACAAGCATAGCTACTCCTTCAGTCATAAATGGGTACTGTATTTACATATAGGTAATCACATGTGACACACAAAAGTATTCCTTTCCTAGGGGTCATTTATAATTCAGTAATTTAGTTATGCACTATGGAAGATCTTGTGTAATTGGCTTTCTCTGCAGCCGTGCTTGGGATGAAAAAGTTGTGACTTCAGCATGGTGGGTATGGGGTAACCAGGTAAGCAAGACAGCACCGTCGGGAGAATACCTCACTACGGGTGCCTTTATGATCCGTGGCAAAAAGAACTTCCTGCCACCTTCGCACCTAATCTATGGTTTTGGGTTCCTCTTCAGACTGGAGGAAGAGTCCATTGCTAGGTAAATATTTTTTTACATAGTTTTTTGGGGAAGGGAGACATGATATAGTAGCATTATAAATATTATTATTGATGCATTTACTGCATTGTAGACTTCATTATGGAAAACTGTTAGTTATTCTTTCCTGTGCATTTTGATATTTATTTCTTATTCTTTTATCATATCATTACTGAAACAGTTTTGGCATATTGTTATCCAATGAACAAATTTTGTGAGCTAGTGATCAGGTAGTGGCATTAGTTACTCAGATGACAAAGTTTTCTCAAACTGCAGTTTTTAAATGCATAATATAGTATATACTTGATTCCCTCTCTTGAAGTGCTTGAAAATGTTTCTGGAGCTATTAAACAGTTATTTGGTGCTCTTTTGAAGTGCTAGAGAATGTTTCAGCATCTACAGTACTGATTTGGTGCCTCTCTAAGTGCTAGATAATTTATAAATCAATAAAACAGTGCAAAAATAAAATAAAATACAGAGCTTACTGTACTTACTGTGTTTTGAAATTATACAAAATACTTTGTGTGTCTGTCTGAGTTTGGTATAAATATTAGTTTTCACTGTTGTTATGAAACAAAGGAATATGATATCAAGGTATATATTATCCATGGAGGCAAAGAAGGGAATGTACGAAAGTATAGTGGTACCAACACTCTTATATGGGTGTGAAGCATGGGTTGCAAATGCTGCAGCGAGGAGGAGGCTGGAGGCAGTGGAGATGTCCTGTCTAAGGGCAATGTGTGGTGTAAATATTATGCAGAAAATTCGGAATGTGGAAATTAGGAGGTGTGGAGTTACTAAAAGTATTTGTCAGAGGGCTGAAGAGGGGTTGTTGAGGTGGTTTGGTCATTTAGAGAGAATGTATCAAAGTACAATGACTTGGAGAGCGTATAAATCTGTAGGGGAAGGAAGGCGGGGTAGGGGTCGTCCTAGAAATGGTTGGAGGGAGGGGGTAAAAGAGGTTTTGTGGGCGAGGGGCTTGGACTTCCAGCAAGCATGTGTGAGCGTGTTAGATAGGAGTGAATGGAGACGAATGGTTTTTGGGACATGACGATCTGTTGGAGTGTGAGCAGGGTAACATTTTGTGAAGGGATTCAGGGAAACCAGTTAATTGATTTAGTTGGACTTGAGTCCTGGAAATGGGAAGTACAATGCCTGCACTTTAAAGGAGGGGTCTGGGATAGTGACAGCTGGGAGGGACTATTCTCAGCTGTCGTATCTGAGCGCCTCTGCAAAGACAGTGATTATGTATGAGTGTGGTGAAAGTGTTGAATGATGATGAAAGTATTTTCTTTTTGGGTCACCCTGCCTCGGTGGGAGACGGCCGACTTGTTGAAAAAAAAAAAAAATTCTTAGAACAGAGAACTAGAACAAAATAAAATGCCAGCATGTGTATAAGCTCTTTATTGTGTTTTAGACATGTTGGTGAAAGAAGAGTTCGTTCTTTAGAAGAAGATGAAGTAAAGGATGCCATGAACAGTCTTTCTGTAGCAGACACCGACGATCACAGTGACCTTCCTTTACTTGAGGAGGAAAATGAATTAATGGAAAAAAATAAAGAGGAGAATGAAGCAGAAGACTTTGAAGGTAGAGACACATGTCAAGACTAGCTTTTCACTGTTAAACTTCTTCAGTTTATTTTTCATAAGTATTTATTTATACCAGTGATATCACAAATTTTCCTAGACTTTCCTTCTTAAAAGGATGTGGTCATATATAGAATCTCTCTCAAGTTCAACCATTGGCCATCACCCCTTCAAATGCCAAGGAAAAAAAGAAAATTTGAAACTTAAAAAGTAACATAATGGTTTATATATGTGTGAGGCAGTCATCACTTAAGGCTTTTATCTACGTATTCCAAAGCTGTTAACCTATTCTCAGCAAAAATTTGCTGACAAATACTGAGCCATTTTGTCATTTTACCTCTGTATTATTTTTTAATTGTAAATTCATCTTGAATGCTAACTACTTCCATATTACCACCCTCTTTTATTGTCGATGAGCCAATCATTTCTCTCTTCCCCCTCCTATAACCACCAACTACTCCCATAAATTATGGCACTACATTCTTTAATCTACCTGTGCAGTGTGGCACTGCATTCTTCAATCTACCCCTTACCTATTTGACCTTATTCCCTGCATTCTCTTTGCCCCACTTTTATACCATATCTTAATAGCTCATACTAACTGAAAAAACACTATTTAATTTATAAATGAATCATAATTTCCAGCTTTTATGAGGTTCCGAAAATTTGGCAACTGATAAAACTAGTAATTTTAATTTTTTTTAATCCATGTCAGATACAACACTACAGTCAATGAAAGAGGAGTCTGATGACGAAGAGGATGAGAAGGGCAGCCGAGAAGAGATGGATAATAAATTTGGGACAGAGGTAAAAGAAGATGAAAAAATAATAGAATTTCCAGATACAGTGGTAGACATAACTCATATTGGTGGTGATCAGTAAGTACCTCATTTAGTTGATCTTACATATTTTGCCTCCAAAATTCAATTTGCCTATAAAAATTACAAGACATATTAGTGTATAACTAATACCTAGTGTTGTTTTTAAGTGAATAAAATATCTTAAAATATGATTGCAAAGTAGTATGATTGTTTTCAGATTTTCCATCCGTGCACGAACAGTTTCTACGATGTCACAGTTATCTGTGCAGTCTGGTGGAACAGGAGAAGAGGATAATGAAGTTGTATATCTTGGAGATAACCAGCCAGTCATCATAAACAGAAAAATAAATTCTAATAATGAATTCAATAAAGGTTAGAAAATAATTTAATAAACTAAATTAAAGAAAAATTTTGCACACCTCTTTAAGAGGGGAGGATGACTTGATACCGGTAAAGTGCTCTGATCCAAAGAACTGCAACTACCCTCCCCTCCCTTCAATCAGACTAGATTTTCTCACATTCTTTGGGCTTCTTTTGACACACGTGGTTTTAGTGCTTCGAGTGTTAGATAGTCTTAGTCCTAGGCTGAGGAATACAGTAAATCCTTAAAAAAATGTGGGAATATGTTCCTGAAAATAATTGGTTTATGAAAATTAGTGGTATGTAAGGTGAAGGACAAATGGGAAAAATAAGGCTACATTCAGAAATCTCTAAATTTACGAAACTGTTTTTTAAATATTCTGTTAGGTGTAAATTACTACTAGTTTGTCTTCATTATATTCTAGTTTTTGTTCCTTGGTGTAAGACACTAAGTATTTCAAAATTACTGACTTTTTTTTGACAGGTAAAAGGGGAAGTCGTGCAACTTCCAAGATTGTGAAAAGGCAAATTGAGCAAAAAAGTGTAGAGGAACAGAAGTGTCATCAAGATATAGACAGCAAGGGGAGTGCACCCAAGCGTGGGCAGAGAAGCAAGATGAAAAAGATGAAAAAGTATCGTGATCAGGATGAAGAAGAACGCGAAATGAGAATGCGCTTGTTGCAGGTGAGACGTTAGTCTTATTTGGGTACATTGGAGTATTCATACAGTTTCTTTTGGTCTATTAGTTTACATATGTTTTCAAAATATTATAGTAGTTTAGTTGTTAGCCTGTTTTATTTACCTTTTAACTTTAAATTATTAAAATGCTCTCACTGAGGTAATGTACAGAGGGTCCCTGAGTTATGAACAGAAGTACTTACAAATGAGGCCCATAGAAATAAACAATATTACTATGAATGCTGATCTGCAATTACAGACATTTAGAGTGCAATTAAGCTGAACTTCGGAAAAAAAATAATAAATAATAATAATTTAATTTAAAAAGAGAAACTTTCGTTTTTCTTTTTAGGTCACCCTCCCTTGGTGGGATATGGCCAGTCTGTTGAAAAAAAAAATAATAATGGAATAGGTGGTAGGTTAGTGAAACCAAGAGTTTTTATGAGGATAGTGGGGGTCAGGTTAAGGTATGTAGGAGAGAGGGATGTTATTTTCCAGTAAAAGTAGGCCTTAGGCCTACTAACAACCATGGTTGTTTAATATATTTATAGATGGGGTTGTAAGAGAAGTGAATGCTGGGATGTTGGGGAGAGGAGTGGAATTGGAAGATAAAGAATCTAATACAAAGTGGGAGTTGTCACAGTTGCTTTCTGCCAATGACAAGGTGCTTTTGGGAGATTCTGAAGAGAAGCTGTATAGGTTGGTGGATAAATTTGGGAGGGTATGTAAAAGAAGGAAAGAGTAAGGTGATGAGGGTAACAAAAAAATCAAGTAATGAAAGATTGGATATCAGATTGGAAGGAGGGAGTATGGAGGAAGTGAATGTGATCAGACATTTGGGAGCAGACTTGTTAGCAGATGGGTCTATGAAAGACAAGATGAACTGTAGAACTGATGAGGAAAAAATGGTGAGTGGTGCATTGAGGCATCTGTGTAGACAAAGAATGTTATCCATGGAGGCAAAAAGGGAAATGTATAAAAGTACAGCCTCTCCTCACTTAGGGATGTAGTATTCGTTTACCAGCCCCTTTGACTTATGACAGACTCTCTGACCAGTTTTCATACCTAAATAATGTATATTAGAGCTGATTTCCTCTATTCTGTTTATTTCAATATACAGTACACTACTGTATAAACATTTAAAAATATACCAGAAATGTTATAAATAGTGCAAAGGTAGCCGGCGTGTTAAAAAAAAAACATGTTCATTTTATGTATATGAGATAGGCTTGTATTTGATTGGTAGTTTTTTGGCTAAGAATTGTGGAAGCAATAATTACAAATTTAATTTAAATACAGAAATTGTTCTTCTCTAAAAATGCAATAATATTTTTTTTTTTCGACAAGTCGGCCGTCTCCCACCAAGGCAGGGTGACCCAAAAAGAAAGAAAATCCCCTTTCACTCCTATCTAACATGCTCACACACGCTTGCTGGAAGTCCAAGCCCCTTGCCCACAAAACCTTCTTTACCCCCTCCCTCCAACCTTTTCGAGGACAACCTCTACCCCTCCTTCTCTCCCCTACAGATTTATACGCTCTCCAAGTCATTCTATTTTGATCCATTCTCTCTAAATGACCAAACCACCTCAACAACCCCTCTTCAGCCCTCTGACTAATACTTAGTAACTCCACACCTCCTCCTAATTTCCACACTCCGAATTCTCTGCATAATATTTACACCACACATTGCCCTTAGACAGGACATCTCCACTGCCTCCAGTTTATATTAATTTTGTGCATGTGTGGTGGACTCGTATTTGTTTTATAGACAGTGAAGAACTGTAGATTCAGTAATTACTTTGGGTATTGTACTTTTTCAGTGTGTTGCTGCTTGGAACATAGCCAGACTTTATACTTTTTGTTCTATAGAGAATAGATTTCTTGCCCCAACCATCCAAGTTACAAACAAAATTCAGGAGGGCAACTTGTTCATAAATTGAGGACCTCTGTGTAAGAAAATATGGAAGGTATTCATTTTTGACATTTCTTTCTTTCATAATACCTTCCAAATTAAGTAATACTAGTAGTACCAGTGATAGTAAAATTGATTTCAAAAACTATCATGCAAGTTCTTTCAAGTATATCATGCAAGTATTGACAGTAAAACCAGCAATTTTAGATGAAAAATTATGTCAAAACATTTTCTGTTTTGATTACAGGATAAAATAATGTTTTGTGATTTTAACTAAAACGGAGGCCCATGTGTTCTGAAGGTATTACAAAATATTGCTCATTTCTACATCAGGTGTTTGTCATGTACTGATAATCATATGTTACTGGGATTTTCATCCAGTGATGCACATTTCTTGTACACACACTATGTGATACATATTATTTGTTAGTTATCTGGAATTGGTAAACTATTCAAAAGCAAGAGTGAGCACTTACTGTTTATAAGACAAATGATTTTTAATACAATCATTTACCAATAACAAGGCTCACTCGCAGGTAAATACACTCATATTTTGTATGTATTTAATTTCTTCATTATCAATGCACTATAACCAAATAAATTTTTCTAGTTGTATCTTGTACAACCATTTTCAGTGGCATTATCTTGTATTCTAGTCTGCAGGCAACAACACGGATCAAAAGAAGGGTAAAGCTGTTAAGAAAGATGGTAAAGAAGTAAAGGGAAAAGGCATAGGCACAAAGCCGAGTGCTAAACCCAGAGCCTGTAACCAGCCCAGGGATGAAAGTGAGGCACACATTACACAGCAAGATCAACTGCACACTGAACACATACTGAAAAGGGAAGAAAACCAAGATGAAGAGGATGAGGATGAGTCATCACAGGTTCTCTCATTACTCTGTCTGACTTACTATTAAAACCATTTAAGGCATTAGTGACAAATTATAAATTTGTTGAAGGATACTGTATTAGTGTAAAACTTAAGGATTGTTACTGGTTGTAGAAATATATCATGTTCAACCTCATTTGAAGCTACAGTATATTCACAATAGTATATTGGAACAGTAGTCAGCAAGTGCCTATTGAGTGTCTAACTTGGTAAGGATATGAGTTATTTAGATGTTTATGAATGGCAATTGTAACTTGGCATTTAATAATTGGGTTTTGCAAGAAATAGCATCGCTGAAAGTTTGTTATCTCAAACTTTCCTGCTGACCTAACTGAGCTCAGTAGTTACCTGCCCATCTGAAAACTGTCCATAGAAAGGACATCTCTCAAAAACCTGATTGCTTCCCATTCCTCAGTTCTCAGGCACTGTAAGATCCATATGAGCTTAACGCTTCCCATAAATATAATAGTAATACAGTGGTACCTCGAGTTACGATATTTTTTCGTTCGAGAATGCTGTTCAAGTGCCATTACCAAACGAATTTATCCCCTTAAGGAATAATGTAAAATAGACTAGTCCTTTTACACCCCCAAAAATATACTTACAAAAGCATTTAAAAAAATAAACTTACATAAAAGGGCGATTTTGGGGACCATCGTAACTCGAGGTACCACTGTACATGTAATAGTGATAGCTATGTACAGCACAGCAATCCCTCACTCTGCAGGTTAGGTGTATGTGAATTCATTTTTATTCAATGCTCAATTTCTACCAGTAATTCCCTATGTGCAGTACAATCACTCTTGTTCAGTCAATTTGGTTGGCAACATGTAAGAAAGATGAAGAATTGGTGTTGACCTCATTGAGATCTAGAAATAGCCAGGTTCAAAAATAATCACCTGACATCTATATGTTATTGTATATGTTTATAATGGCAAGCAATATTGTTGATAATAGATACACAGAATTGTTCTTTGAAAATTGGTTAAATAAACATCCTTTTATTTCATTACAGATTGCTGATGACCTGAACATTATCAATACATTAACAGCAATACCTGTGGCAGAAGATGAACTGCTTTACGCTATTCCTATGGTTGCTCCTTACACTGCTATGGCTAACTTCAAGTATGTATTTTTTTTTTTAACATGCTGGCCGTCTCCCACCAAGGCAGGGTGACCCAGAAAAGGAAATAAATTCACTGCCAATCATTCAGTTGCTGTCTTGACAGAAGTGTGTTGACATCACAGTTTGTATGACTGAACTGATACATCTCCACCCCTCCTTCAGAGTGCAAGCACTGCCATTCCCACTTCCAGGACTCTTTAAGTGTGGCTAACCAATTACCCTGAATCCCTTCATAACTGTTACCTTGCTCACACTCCAACATCACGTCCATTAAAAATCACTTAGTCTCCATTCATCCATATCTAACACACTTGGACAAGTCTGCTGAATGCTTAAGCCACTAAAACTAGAAGCCTCCTTTGCCCTCTCTCTTGAACTGTTTCTGGGAAGATCCCTACCCTTCTTACTTTCCACTCCAGATTTGTATACCCTCTTTGTCATTCTATTCCTCTCCTCAGCCCTCGTAATTATAACCTTGGTAACTCCACACCGCCTTTCAGTTTCTATGCTCGGTTTTTTTTTTTTTTTTTCAACAAGTCGGCCGTCTCCCACCGAGGCAGGGTGACCCAAAAAGAAAGAAAATCCCCAAAAAGAAAAAAAAACTTTCATCATCATTCAACACTTTCACCACACATACATAATCACTGTCTTTGCAGAGGAGCTCAGATACGACAGCTGAGAAAAGTCCCTCCCAGCTGTCACTATCTCAGACCCCTCCTTTAAAGTGCAGGCATTGTACTTCCCATTTCCAGGACTCAAGTCCAACTAAATCAATTAACTGGTTTCCCTGAATCCCTTCACACAATGTTACCCTGCTCACACTCCAACAGATCGTCATGTCCCAAAAACCATTCGTCTCCATTCACTCCTATCTAACACGCTCACACATGCCCTCTGGAAGTCCAAGCCCCTCGCCCACAAAACAACCTTTACCCCTTCCCTCCAACCTTTTCTAGGACGACCCTACCCCGCCTTCCTTCCCTACAGATTTATACGCTCTCCAAGTCATTCTACTTTGATCCATTCTCTCTAAATGACCAAACCACCTCAACAACCCTCTTCAGCCCTCTGACAAATACTTTTAGTAACTCCACACCTTCTCCTAATTTCCACATTCGAATTTTCTGCATAATATTTACACACACATTGCCCTTAGACAGGACATCTCCACTGCCTCCAGCCTCCTCCTCGCTGCAGCATTTGCAACCCATGCTTCACACCCATATAAGAGTGTTGGTACCACTATACTTTCGTACATTCCCTTCTTTGCCTCCATGGATAACATTTTTGTCTCCACAGATACCTCAATGCACCACTCACCTTTTTCCTTCATCAATTCTATGGTTAACCTCATCCTTCATAAACCCATCCGCTGACACATCAACTCCCAAATATCTGAAAACATTTACTTCTTCCATAATCCCTCTCTCCAATGTGATATCCAATTTTCTTTATTTAAATCGTTTGATACCCTCATCACCTTACTCTTATCTATGTTCACTTTTAACTTTCTACCTTTACACACTCTCCCAAACTCGTCCACTAACCTTTGCAAATTTTCTTTAGAATCTCCCATAAACACAGTATCATCAGCAAAAAGTAACTGTGTCAACTCCCATTTGCATTTAATTCTCCATAATTTAATCCACACCCTCTCCCCAACACCCTAGCATTTACTTCTTTTACAACCCCATCTATAAATATATTAAACAACCATGGTGACATTACACAACCCTGTCTAAGACCTACTTTTACCGGAAATAATCTCCTCTCTCCTACACACCCTAACCTGAGCCTCACTATCCTCATAAAAACTCTTTACAGCCTTCAGTAACTTACTACCTATTCCATACACTTGCAACATTTGCCACATTGCTCCCCTATCCACTCTATCATATGCCTTTTCTAAATTCATAAATGCAATAAAAACTTCTCTACCTTTATCTAAATACTGTTCACATATATGCTTCACTGTAAACATTTGATCTACACATCCCCTACCCACTCTAAAGCCTCCTTGCTCATCTGCAATCCTACTCTCTGTCTTACCTCTAATTCTTTCAATAATAACCCTGCCATACACTTTACCTGGTATACTCAGTAAACTTATTCCCTATAATTTTACACTCTCTTTATCCCCCTTCCCTTTATATAAAGGAACTATACATGCTCGCTGCCAATCCCTAGGTACCTTCCCTCTTTCATACATTTATTAAACAAAAATACCAACCACTCCAGCACTATATCCCCCTGCTTTTAACATTTCTGTCATGATTCCGTCAATTCCAGCTGCTTTACCCCTTTCATTCTACGTAATGCCTCACGCACCTCCCCACACTCACATCCTGCTCTTCTTCACTCCTAAACGATGTTGTACCTCCCTGGCCAGTACATGAAATTATCGCCTCCCTCTTTTCATCGACATTTAAAAGTTCCTCAAAATATTCCCGCCATCTACCCAATACCTCCAGCTCCCCATCTACTAACTCCCCTACTCTGTTTTAACTGACAAATCCATTCGTTCCCTAGGCTTTCTTACCTTGTTTATCTCACTCCAAAATTTTTTCTTGTTTTCAGCAAAATTTCTTGACAGAGCCTCTCCCGTTCTTTCATCCGCTCTTCTTTTGCACTCTCTCACCACTCTCTTCACCTTTCTTTTACTCTCCATATACTCTGCTCTTCTACTAACACTTCTGTTTTGTAAAAACCTCTCATAAGCTACCTTTTTCTCTTTTATCACACCCTTTACTTCTTCATTCCACCACTCACTCCTCTTTCCTCCTGCACCCACCCTCCTATAACCACAAACTTCTGCCACACATTCTAATACTGCATTTTTAAAACTATTCCAACTCTCTTCAACCCCCTCACTACTCCTACTTGCACTAGCCCACCTTTCTGCCAATAGTTGCTTATATCTCACCCTAACTTCCTCCTCCCTTAGTTTATACACTTTTACCTCTCTCTTACTTGCTGTTGCCATTTTCTTTTTGTCCCATCTACCTTTTACTCTAACTGTAGCTACAACCAAATAATGATCTGATATATCCGTTGCCCCTCTATAAACATGTACATCCTGAAGCCTACTCATCAACCTTTTATCCACCAATACATAATCCAACAAACTACTTTCCTTACGTGCTATATCGTACCTTGTATATTTATTTATCCTCTTTTTCATAAAATATGTATTACTTATTACCAAACCTCTTTCTACACATAGCTCAATTAATGGCTCCCCATTTACATTTACCCTGGCACCCCAAATTTACCTACTACTCCATCCACAACATTTTTACCCACTTTAGCATTAAGATCCCCAACCACAATTACTCTCTCACTTGGTTCAAAACTCCCCACACACTCACTCAACATTTCCCAAAATGTCTCTCTCTCCTCTACACTTCTCTCTTCTCCAGGTGCATAAACACTTACTATAACCCACTTTTCACATCCAACCTTTATTTTACTCCACATAATCCTTGAATTTATACATTTATATTCCTTCTTTACCTGCCATAACTGATTATTCAACATTATTGCCACTCCTTCTTTAGCTCTAACTCTATTTGAAACCCCTGATCTAATTCTATTTATTTCTCCCCACTGAAACTCTCCTACCCCCTTCAGCTTTGTCTCACTTAAAGCCAGGACATCCAGCTTCTTTTCATTCATAACATCTACAATCATCTCTTTCTTATCATTCGCACAACATCCACGCACATTCAAACATCCCACTTTGACGATTTTCTTCTTCTTCTTTTTAGTAAGCTATACAGGAAAAGGGGTTACTAGCCCATTGTTCCCGGCATTTTAGTTGACTTTTACAACACGCATGGCTTACGGAGGAAAGATTCTTATTCCACTTCCCCATGGATATGAAAGGGAAAAGCAATAAGAACAAGAACTATTAAGATAAAATCAAAGAAAACTCAGATGAGTGTGTATACAATAAACGTGTACATGTTTGCGTAGTGTGACCTAAGTGTAAGTAGAAGTAGCAAGACGTACCTGAAATCTTGCATGTTTATGAGACAGAAAAAAGACACCAGCAATCCTACCATCATGTAAAACAGTTTCAGGTTTCTGTATTACAGTCACCTGGCAGGATGGTAGTACCTCCCTGAGTGGTTGCTGTCTACCATCCTACTCGGAATTCTCTGCAAAATATTGTCATATTACACATTGATCCTCTCGGACACTACATCGCCACTGCCTCCAGCCTCTTTCTCACTCCAACGCTAAGAACCCCAAAATCTCACCCATGTAAAACACTTGGTATCACTACATTGGTACATTCCCTTGTTTACTACATTTTCCTTCATATTTTCTGTGGTTTACTTTATCTTTCATAGACCCATCTACTGACATGTCCACTTCCAGATATTTTAATATATCCACTTCCTCCATACTCTTCCTGCATTCTTATATTTAATCTATCATTGTCCAGATTTTTCATTACCCTTATCTTGTTATTCTCCATGTTCATTTTTAATTTCCCATTTTTTACATATCTTCCCAAATTCGTCCACCAACCTTTGCAACATGTCTTCAGAATCTCCCAAAAGAATTGCTATTAGCAAAGATCAAATGTGGCAACTCCCACCCTAGCATTCACTTTTTTACAGCATCATTAATAAATAGTATGTTAAGCAACCATGGGGCCATCATGCATCCCTGTGTAAGTCCTAGTTTCACTGAGAAATAGTCCCCCATCCCTTTCCTACATATTCTAACCTGTACCTCACTATCTGCATAAAAACTCTTAACTGGGATTAATAATCTAACTCATATTCCAAACATTTGCAGCATCTACACCATGGGTTCCCTATCCATCCTGTCATACTTTTTTCTAAATCCACAAATGCAATAAACAGCTCTTCACTATTATCCATGTGCTTCTCACTTATATGTTTCAATTCTTTGTTTTTTAGTCATCCTACCTCAGTGGGAGATGGCAGGCATGTTAAATAAAATAGCTGTTCAGAGATTCATTTGAATTATGATGGTTAAACAGTTTTTGCAAGACAGCTATTGAATAAGTGATGGTGAGTGTGTTTCCTTTGAGTCACCCTACCTTGGGGAAGAATTGGCCAATGTGGTAAAAACAAAAAATATTTTGATGTAATTTTTATGGGTGCCTATATTACAGCTGATATCTTGGTAGTAAACTACAAATTACCAGTTTCTTCTTTATCATAATATTTCCATTTCATATTTTCATGGAGACAGAGGCACTCAAATGGATAAGATGCTTATTATTAAAAGAAGGTTAACTACATCCAGAATGAAACCCATATATTATTACTGTCACCTGTCTTGCTTAACCCTTTACCGGGCAATCCCTGGAAAATGATAATTTCGAAATGTATTTCATATGAGTGGATAGAGTAACTCAATGTAAGGATAATCAGCCCATATAATTGAAATTCTAAAAAAAACTTTTCACGCAATTGCCAATATTCAAGGACCGTCTACAGACGGTCCTGACCGTTAAAGGGTGTCAAATTCTGAATGTTGCAAATTTGCAATTGTTAATAAAACACCAAATAAGTATTTTTCTATTTTATTATACTAATAGACAATATCAAAAACACAAATGGAACTTGTTTCCAAACATTTTGTAGGTATAAAAAATATAAAAGTGAACCAAAGAGCAACATGGACACATTGCAAAGGGATAAAACTTTCAAGTCCTATATTCCTGAATTTCCTGAGAAAAACAATCATTCTTGATCACTAATTGCTACAATGAAAGGCTATGAAGCAATTTCTTTCCTTCTTGATGCATAGATTTACCTTGCATACGGCACACAAAAATGAGGATGTGACATGATTTTTCGTTTTGCTGCAATAATTGCATGTAAATATTCTGCCTTGCACTGGCCAGTGACCTAGCATTTTATCAAACCTATCATTTTGGTCAAACCTCACACTGTCATCAGGCCTTTCTGCACGTTGGTACTGCACTGGAGATGGCAACAGGTCATCTGGTTCTGGATCTGAGTCACTTTCCACCAAAATGCAGAGATATTTGAACTTCTGTTGGAAGGGTTCACAATAGAACAATTTCTCATTGATCTATAATGACAATAAGAATGTTCTGTACACACCCAGACCACTACAGAATTCATATATGCACTAGAAATTTTTATATAAATATTTATTTACTGAAATTTAAAATGTGGCCCTGACGGGCGGGACCGTCTGTACACGGTCCTCTTTTGTTGCACTTTTTTCAATTGCATGGTACACTCATATTATGCATATCTAACTCCTGATATATATCTCAAAATATGCCTAAACTATTCATTTACACACTGGACACAACAATTAGTACTTACCGACATTGTAGAGAGTATAATCACAGTGTATATGAGTGGAACAAGAGCAAAAATTCGGCTCTGGGTGACGCCAAGCGAGAAGTGTTTACATTTTGGTCTCTCAACCAATGGGAAGCGAGCAGATGCTGGTCTCACTTAGCTGGAGCGACTCACAGAAGGCTTGTGATTGGTCAGATATAGAGAATGGGAACCTAGATGCGCTGGGGGAGTAGGATGACACGCGCAAAAACACGTGTTTAGGACCGTCTGTACACGGTCCTGCCCGGTAAAGGGTTAATAGTAGCACGGAAAATTAGTTCCACTTCCTGTTTGTTATAATATTTCCTTCATTAGGTACAAAGTTAAACTAACCCCAGGACCTGGAAAAAAGGGAAAGGCCTGCAAGACTGCGGTGGCTCTCTTCTTGGGAGACAAATCTGCTACTCTTCGGGAGAAAGAATTACTTCGAGCTGTACGAGATCAAGACCTGGCAAGAAACCTACCAGGAAAAGTCAAAGTGTCTGCACCTAATATTACAAAAATCAGAAAATAGTCAAATGTTTTAATTCTAAATTTAGTTTTTGTTTGTGTTTATATACAGAAATTATCTTTTAAGATGTTGTTCTTTGGAATTTTTTATTCTCTTGTGGCAATTAAAAACATATAGTTTTCTCATTAAGTTAAAGTTTTCCTTAAAACCAACATTAAAAAAAAAATCATATCTCTTCAATCCTTAATTTACATAGTCTGCATCTTTTGTTTTTATTTATTGTGCTTTTGTGGAGAATAAAACCAGTTGAATTTCTCTCGTGAAGTTCAGATTTTTTAAAAAACTGCATATAAATAGCATTTTCATTTAACCCTATAGATTCCCTCTTGGAGGGTTTTGGATGTACGTACATCTACTGTGTTATAGGTTAGCCATTTCTAAGACCATTTTACTCATTACTTTTGCTGTAACTCCTCTTTTTTTTATGATTATTTGAAAGTAACTTCAGACAGCCATCATTCCTGCTTATGAGCCATTGTGAATGATTGGGAAATCCCCCTTTCTCAAGTCTAGAACTTCACTGCTTTGCATCTCACTGCCTCACTTCCTTAGGAAAGGAGTTAGAGCTCTCAGATTTGTTACTGGAGGATGACAGTGAATTCCTCTGTTGGCTTGATTCTACAAAATTCAACAAGCTTGAAAAAGCTCCTGGAGAGCGAAACGTTGCCACAATAAAATGTCACATTAGTTGCATTTGTGTCCTTTTACTTAACATATTGTCGGTAATTCTACCAATATTATTAAATTATTGGGATGCTGTAAACCATGAACAATCTTTCCTTGTTATATTTTATTAAGAATTCAAAATAGAAAGCAATGTTATTAATATAGGAGAGGCCTGGGGATGTGACTAATGAACAGAGGAAATATTTTAGTGCTAGGGATGTCTACAGTGTTTATTATGGATACTTATTTTTAAATTGGCATTTTTATAATTTTGTGTGAAATTGGCCAAATTACTGAATTCTGATCACTTTATAGGGTAGTTGCAGTAGATGAATGGGAAGTTTCTTGTGCTCAATCGATAGAATGGAAGACACACTAGTAAAATAGCTAAGAATTTGGTTGACTAGAACAATGGAATTGGTCTAAAATAGGACTCTAAAGTGGGCGAAATCGCTGGTTCGTAAATTGCACCGAGACTTCTAACTTTGTGCCTGCATAATTCCATAAATTTCCAATCAAAGTTCATACTTTTGGAATCATTACCTTCAGAAGAAGATTCTCTACCATTTTAAACCATTTTGAAATAAATAATGCATACGTATTTTTTTTTTTGTGGTGGAAAGGGGAAGTTTTGGACATTGAGAGCAAGTTTCATATTGGGGGCCTGGACAGCGAAAGGGCTAAAATACCACTAAATTTGAGTCATTGTTAATATTACTGTTCACAGAGACTGGCAAAAAGGTTGCCAGTGCCTATGGGTTCAGTCGTTGGTTCAGGATACAAGGTACACAGCAGATGAAAACTATTCCTATTAAGGTAGTTTTGTTAGGTTTGTGTCCATAGATGATAAGGTGTTTCCAGTAGTTGATTACAGTAGTTAACTACAGTATAATAGGATGTGAAATCTACTGACGATGAACACATTGCTCATGTCAAGTTTGCAGAATTTGTGGGTTTGCTTTACAGTTAGTATCTGATGGGTGTTTAAAATAAACATATTGATAATGGTAGCTGCACAATGTGGTGTATCTAATATTTCATGAACAAGAAACATTCAGTGCACTGTATTTACATGTATATTTAAATTTAGGATTACAGTGGTTTTGGAGCATAACAGTCAGCAGTGTCTTTTCACATTACTATAATTTACACATGGCTACCACCTGGCTTGCATTCACCCACTTCCAAGAGTAAAACTGAACTCCTTTAATATGTTCAGTAGCATATTATTTTAGCCCAGTAGTATAGCCTATAACAAGTTACTGATATAGTATATTGCACATCGCAATACTTCTATAATTTGTTTTAGGTATTCTTAAATCATATATGGTATGTTAAAGAAGGGATTCCTTTTAATTTACTTGAAACACTAAATGTAGTATTATTGAAATCTGGTATGGAATGATATCCATAACCCACAATATGGGTGATTGATTAAAAAAACACACATCATAATTTTTTCAAAGCCTTATTTTACTTTTTTAAAATTTTATGCTCACTTTTACACACAAATGGTCGTCATTCCTATTTCAAACTTGCATGTCTAAACAGGATACTCAAAAGATTTTACCCTTCAAGGGGGTGCCTTGATACTGATGAATTGGAGCTACCCTCTCCTTCCTTTGATTAAACCTGATCACATCCCATTTCCCAGGCACTGTATAACCCCTAAGGCTTTAGCTCTTCCCCATGAATATACAGTGGTACCTCTACTTACGAGCAGCTCCCAACTCGAACAATTATGTAAGTGTATTTTTGTAGGTGCTTTTGTAAATGATTTTTTGGGGGTCAAATGGATTAACCTAATTTTCATTATTTCTTATGGGAAAAAATTCCTTCGGTATCGGCACTTGAATAGCCGACTGGAACAAATTTTGCTCGTAAGTAGATGTACCACTGTATATCAATAATAATCAAAAGATTTTAATGTCTTGCCTATTTGTATAATCTCTAATTCTGCATTTATCAGTGAGAATTTCATATACTGTATCAGTTATAATGGTCTGCCAAAATTGACACTACTACTACACAAATACCAGCATGGTAATAAAATACTGATACATTTCCTTTTCACTTTGCCCTATTTTGATGAATGGAGAAAAGGGTAAATACTGTACATCCACCTCCCTTCCATTTCCCTATTCCTCTTTTGTATCCACCAGGGTCTTTATCCAAGGAATTGGAGGATTAGCCTCCTACCTCAGATCAAGCTTGATTACCTCCCATATCCCAGGCATTGTTATATAATTCTCCAAGGGTTTAGCGCTTCCTCATGAACTTAACAGTAATCCTGTTCTGTTATGCACCAAAACATTAATCAAATACTGTGATCAGAAAGTAACTAATGTAAAACAGAAAATACGTATACTAAATGTGGGACTTAGAATGCAGATAGAGCTTGCTTAGCAGTAGACAGCGGGGTATTATTATTATTATTATAATCAAATAGAAGCGCTAAACCACAGGGGTTAGACAGCGGGGTAGAACAGTTAAGGACATTGTGATGAAAGCTAGCAATTGTCACTTTTGTAACCCTTGATGACCCATATGGGTTTAACTGAATATTATAATAATAATAATAATAGTTTAGGAGTGAAGAAGAGCAGGATGTGAGTGTGGGGGAGGTGCGTGAGGCATTACGTAGAATGAAAGGGGGTAAAGCAGCTGGAATTGACGGAATCATGACAGAAATGTTAAAAGCAGGGGGGGATATAGTGCTGGAGTGGTTGGTATTTTTGTTTAATAAATGTATGAAAGAGGGGAAGGTACCTAGGGATTGGCAGCGAGCATGTATAGTTCCTTTATATAAAGGGAAGGGGGATAAAAGAGAGTGTAAAAATTATAGGGGAATAAGTTTACTGAGTATACCAGGTAAAGTGTATGGCAGGGTTATTATTGAAAGAATTAGAGGTAAGACAGAGAGTAGGATTGCAGATGAGCAAGGAGGCTTTAGAGTGGGTAGGGATGTGTAGATCAAGTGTTTACAGTGAAGCATATATGTGAACAGTATTTAGATAAAGGTAGAGAAGTTTTATTGCATTTATGGATTTAGAAAAGGCATATGATAGAGTGGATAGGGGAGCAATGTGGCAAATGTTGCAAGTGTATGGAATAGGTAGTAAGTTACTGAAGGCTGTAAAGAGTTTTTATGAGGATAGTGAGGCTCAGGTTAGGGTGTGTAGGAGAGAGGGAGATTACTTCCCGGTAAAAGTAGGTCTTAGACAGGGTTGTGTAATGTCACCATGGTTGTTTAATATATTTATAGATGGGGTTGTAAAAGAAGTAAATGCTAGGGTGTTGGGGGAGGGGTGGGATTAAATTATGGAGAATTAAATGCAAAATGGGAGTTGACACAGTTACTTTTTGCTGATGATACTGTGCTTATGGGAGATTCTAAAGAAAAGTTGCAAAGGTTAGTGGACGAGTTTGGGAGAGTGTGTAAAGGTAGAAAGTTAAAAGTGAACATAGATAAGAGTAAGGTGATGAGGGTATCAAACGATTTAAATAAAGAAAAATTGGATATCACATTGGAGAGAGGGATTATGGAAGAAGTAAATGTTTTCAGATATTTGGGAGTTGATGTGTCAGCAGATGGGTTTATGAAGGATGAGGTTAACCATAGAATTGATGAAGGAAAAAAGGTGAGTGGTGCATTGAGGTATCTGTGGAGACAAAAACGTTATCCATGGAGGCAAAGAAGGGAATGTACGAAAGTATTGTGGTACCAACACTCTTATATGGGTGTGAAGCATGGGTTGCAAATGCTGCAGCGAGGAGGAGGCTGGAGGCAGTGGAGATGTCCTGTCTAAGGGCAATGTGTGGTGTAAATATTATGCAGAAAATTCGGAATGTGGAAATTAGGAGAAGGTGTGGAGTTACTAAAAGTATTTGTCAGAGGGCTGAAGAGGGGTTGTTGAGGTGGTTTGGTCATTTAGAGAGAATGGATCAAAGTAGAATGACTTGGAGAGCGTATAAATCTGTAGGGAAGGAAGGCGGGGTAGGGGTCGTCCTAGAAAAGGTTGGAGGGAAGGGGTAAAGGAGGTTTTGTGGGCGAGGGCTTGGACTTCCAGCAAGCATGTGTGAGCGTGTTAGATAGGAGTGAATGGAGACGAATGGTTTTGGGACATGACGATCTGTTGGAGTGTGAGCAGGGTAACATTGTGTGAAGGGATTCAGGGAAACCAGTTAATTGATTTAGTTGGACTTGAGTCCTGGAAATGGGAAGTACAATGCCTGCACTTTAAAGGAGGGGTCTGAGATAGTGACAGCTGGGAGGGACTTTTCTCAGCTGTAGTATCTGAGCTCCTCTGCAAAGACAGTGATTATGTATGAGTGTGGTGAAAGTGTTGAATGATGATGAAAGTTTTTTCTTTTTGGGGATTTTCTTTCTTTTTGGGTCACCCTGCCTCGGTGGGAGACGGCCGACTTGTTGAAAAAAAAAAAAAAAAAAAAATAATAATAGTGTCACATTATAGGTTCGAACTTATGAACTCTGACTAGGGAGAAGTGTATGGACCCAACTGTGGTGTTGGGTAACAGAAAAACAAAAACAAAGTTTATTTCTATAAAGTGGAGTACAGTATATTATATAATTGAGGTGATTGTCATATATAAACTATAGAAAGCCCTTTATTATGCAAAGTATTTTGGACAGCTTTAGAACTAAATTATGATTACAAGTAGCCTGGAGTAAGGGGCTAGTAACCCCATCTGTATAAATTACTAAATGTAAAAAGAAGAAAAACTTTAAAAAGTTTTCTTTTTTTGAGTCGCCCTGCTTCAGTGGAAGATGGCTGGTATGTTGAAAATAATAATAATAAAACAACTTGTGGGAAATGCCCATTTACCCAAAAGGCACTGCAGTCACATGTCTAGGGGGTCACTGACTCCCAGAGGTTAATGAGGGACTGAAATACCTTTACAGCAATTTTTAATAGTTACTCAAGGGGAAAAGTTTTGAAGCTAGCAAAGGACTTGATTCAAGGAATTAGAGCTACCCATCCTTTGGATGTTACACTTCTCCATGATTAAAATGTAAATAAGAACTACCCTCCCTTTCCCTGCCAAAGCTGGGTGAACCAACGAAGGAAACATTCGCCATCATTCATTCATATGCTGCTTTACCTGAAGTGTGCTGACTATTACAATTCCGATTACCCTCCGACTGCAACATCCCCCCCAACCTCCTTCAGAGTGCCAGCACTGCTCTTTACACCTCCAGGTCTTTAGTCTAGCTAACCGGTTTTCCTGAATACCTTCATAAATGTTAACTTGCTCACTCCAACAGCACATCCATGCAAAATCACTTGTCTTCATTTGTATCTAACAAGCTCACACAAGCATGCTGGATCCTTCCCTAAAACTTGAGCCTCCTTTACCCCTTTTGCAACAACTGTTCCTGAGAACTCCCCCTCCTACCATCCACCCCAGAATTATACACCCTCTTCATTATCCTATTCACCTTCCTCCTCTCTAAATACCCAAAGAACCTTGGCAACCTCTCAACTTTGAATTATACCATAGGTGACCCCAAGCCGTCTTTAAATTTCTGCATACTTCAAACATTACATCTTCACTACTTCTAACTTCTTAGTTGCGATGAATTATATTGGTATTTCATACCAATGTGGGAAGTACAGTGCCTGCGCTCTGAAGGAGGGGTGTTGATGTTGCAGTTTTTTAACTAGTGTAGGCGCACCTCTGGCAAGACAGTGATGGAGTGAACGATGATGAAAGTGTTTCTTCTTTTTCGGGTAGCCCTGCCTTGGTGGGAAGCGGCCAATGTGTTAATAATAAAAAAATCATGCACTGAGTATTTTACATGTTGATCAGAATAGACACAAGCAATTGCTAGAAATATTTCAACTAATCTCAAATCAGTTGGTTTGTGCATTCTTGACTGATTCTTTGTAAAGTATGCAACAACTAAATCTGCTGCTACAAACTGAACAAATTATACTGAAGGGTGTTGCAGAGCTTATTATAGGCAATATTTAATATATTTGTGGGGAAGATCTAAACCCAATGAGAAATGTGAAGAAATGAGGTTTGATCCATAACATTTAAATGCATTGCATAGAACAATTTTGTTAAAGCTTTAAGCCAAGTCCCTTAGCCCACTCTTTTAACCAGATTGCCACCCATAGGCCTCCACTTCTCCTTATTCCTTGGATCAGACCTGACTGAGTCCCATTTTCCAGGCGTTGTATGCAAGGCCTGATTTAGACCTTGGGGGGCCCGGGGAATTTTAGGTTTGGGGGCCCTCAACATGGAAATTAAATTGAATTACAAATAAGAAATGAACTAAAATGAATGATAAACAGCAGTTTTCGAAAAAAAATGTTAGGTTTCGAAGAAGATGTCTGATTTTATTTTTCTTAATTTTATTGACTAAGAATAACTTTGACTATAATTTTCAGTTTGTAATATATTCCATCTACACTATATAATAATTACCGATGTGTATTTACTTATATCTTTGGTGTCACGCTTTCGGTATCCTGGAGTTTACCTGGAGAGAATTCCAGGGGTCAACGCCCCCGTGGCCCGGTCTGTGACCAGGCCTCATGTTGGACCAGAGCCTGATCAACCAGGCTGTTACTGCTGGCCGCACGCAGTCCAACGTACGAACCACAGCCTGGCTGGTCATGTACCGACTTTAGGTGCCTGTCCAGTGCCTGCTTGAAGACAGCCAGGGTTTGTTGGTAATCCCCCTGATGTATGCTGGGAAGCAGTTGAACAATTTTACTGCTGGCCGCACGCAGTCCAACGTACGAACCACAGCCTGGCGGCACCACGGGGCC